>JAZKJV010007796.1:0-159738 GCA_037367405.1 Ottelia alismoides | reverse complement strand
TGGTGAGGCCGAAGGGCTTGACGCACGGGTTCAATGATGGCGCGGCCGAGCGCGAGGTGTTGATCGGCGTCGAGGTGGACGCCGTCGACCTTGCTGGCCGTGGTGATTTCGTTAGCGTCGAAGAAAGCGCAGCCGAGTTGTGTGGCGAGGTCGCGGTAGGCGGCGGGGAGTCCGGCGGCGCGTTGCGGGGCGCCTTCGAACTTGGGGGCGATGGGGCCGCGGGGATGGTCGGGTAACGGCGGGCAGACGATGAGCACCGGCGGAATGGGCATGCCGGGTTCGATGGGCGCCTGGCGGATGTCGGCGATGAGAGTCGCGAGGCCTTGGGCGGCCGCCCAGGCGTTGTTCGACGGATGGTTGAACTGAAAGTCGTTGGTGCCGAGCATCAGGATGACGAGCGACAGGGGCGAGTGCTTTTCGATGGTCTGGGCCAAGCCTTCGCGGCCGTTGCGGCCGGGCTTGAAGGGATCTTCCCAAACGGTGCGGCGGCCATTGAGGCAATCCTCGAGCACGCGGATATCGGCGCCGAGACCGGCTTCGAGGACGCCAAGCCAGCGTTGGTGGAACGGCAGGCGTTGGCGAGTGTTCGGGATGATGCCCCAGGTGAGCGAATCGGAGTAGACGAGGATTTGCCGCACGACTTCGATGTTACCCGCGGAAGGCGAAGACGACCGCGCCGAGGATGCAGGCGAAGGCGCCGAGGTAGTTCCAGCGGGGCGGTTCACCGAGATAGAAGAACGCGAAGGCCACGAAGACGACCAGCGTGACGGCTTCCTGGATGATCTTGAGCTGATAGGCGTTCCACTGGCCGTAACCGTAGCGGTTGGCGGGCACCATGAGGCAGTATTCGAAGAACGCGATGCCCCAACTGGCGAGGATGGCCTGCCAGAGCGGCACCTGCTTGAACTTCAGATGGCCGTACCAGGCAAAGGTCATGAAGGTGTTGGAGGCGATCAGCAGGAGGATGGTGGTCACTGACGGCCATGATAGCGGAGGGGCTTGACATGTCGCGGTGGCATATATAGCATTGCTACATATGCCGTCGCCACAGGTGGACACGAAAGCGATCCAGAAGAGCAGCGCCGAGTTGGTGGTGCTGTCCTTACTGGAAGCTCGCGAGCGGCACGGTTACGAGATCGCGCGGCTGATTGCCGAGCGGAGTGAACAGAAGATGCAGTTCCACATTGCGTCGTTGTATCCGCTGCTGTATCGCTTGGAGGGCCGCGGTTGGGTGGAAGGACGCTGGGTGGAGAAGGCCGGCGAGCGGCGGAAGCGGTTCTATCGCTTGACGGCGGCGGGCAAGAAGGCGCTGGCGGCGCAGAGGCAGAGCTGGCGGAGACGGTGGCAGCGATTGGGCGCATGGTAGAGCCCGAGCATGGATGAGCTCGAACGGCGTTTGCGGGGGCGGGTGTTCGCGCTGGGCTTGCCTGCTTCGCGGGAACTGGACTTGCTCGAAGAGCTGCGTCCAGCGGCGGAGGAGATCTACCTCGCGGCGCGGGAAGAAGGCTGCCTCGAGGCGGTGGCGGTGGAACGGGCGCTGGCGGTGGTGCCTGCGGCGGAGAGCTTTCGGGGCTCGGGTGGCGGATGGCGCGATGTGCGCTTTGGGATGAGGCTGTTCGCGAGGCAGCCGGGTTTGTTTGCCGCCGCGGTGATGGCGATGGCGGTAGGCATTGGAGCGTCGACGGCGGTGTTCAGCGCGTTGGACGCGGTAGTGTTGCGGCCGTTGGGCTATCGGGAGAGCGAGAAGCTGGCGCTGGTGTGGGAGCAATTTCGCGGCGGCAGCGAGGAGAACGTCGTCGCGCCGGCGAATTTGCTGCGCTGGCAGGCACGGACGCGCGTGTTCGAGCAGGTGAGCCCGGTGATCTCGATGACGAAGAATCTGCTGGGCGCGGGCGAGCCGGCCGATGTCGCGATCGAGGGCGTGAGCTGGGATTACCTGCGCATGCTGGGCGTCGAGCCGGTGCTGGGGCGCGATTTCGTTCCCGATGACGACCGGGCGGAGACACCGGCGGCGGTGCTGATTCATCACAAGCTCTGGCTGTCGCATTTCGGTGGCGACCGGAACGTAGTGGGCCGCGTGGTGAGGTTGGATAATGTCGCCACGGTGATTGTCGGCGTGCTGCCGCCCGGTTTCCGGTCGTTGAGCGAGGAGCCGGACATGCTGACAACGGCCAGGCTGGATGCCACGCGCGACTATCGGCCGCGCGGGCGTTACATGCGCGTGGCCGCCCGCCTGCGCGCCGATGCCGGGACGGCGGAGCGCGAGTTGCGCGCGGTCGCCCGGGAGCTCGAGGCGGAGGATCCGGCATTCAACAAGGGCTGGAGCGTGCGTGTGGTGCCGCTCAGGGAGCATTTTTCCCGGGGCGCTCGCACGGGGCTGTGGGGATTGATGGCGGCGGTGGGCCTGGTGCTGGCGATCGTGCTGGGCAATGTCGCGAATCTGCTGTTGGGGCGGGCGGCGGCGCGCGAGCGGGAGTTTGCGGTGCGGGCGGCGTTGGGCGCGAGCCCGGCGCGGCTGATGCGTCAGGTGTTGATGGAGAGCCTGGTGCTGGCGGTGTGCGGTGGGCTGGCGGGGGTGGCGGTGGCTTGGGGTTTGTTGCGCTGGATGAAGACGGTGGCGCCGTTCGACATCCCGCGGCTCGAGGAGGCGGGGGCGAGTCTGGCGGCCTTGGTTTTCCTGGTGTTGGTGGTGGGCTTGGCGACGGTGGTCTGCGGGCTGGCGCCGGCGTGGCTCGCGCAGCGCGGGGAGGCGGCGGAGGCTTTGAAGGAAGGCTCCCGTGGGGTGGCGGGCAGCCGTCGTGGACGGGCGTGGCGGAGCGGTTTCGTGATGGCGCAGGTGGCGATCGCTTTTCTGCTGTTGACCGCGGCGGGTTCGTTGATTGGGCGGTTTCGACAGACGCTGAGCACGGATCCCGGGTTTGATCCGCGTGGCGTGCTGACGATGAGCGTGAGCCTGCCGGATGGGAAGTATGGCGATCCGCGGCGGGTGGTTGGGTTCTTTGCGGAGCTCGAACGGCGCTTGCGGGCGGTTCCGGAGGTGAAGGCAGTGGGCGCGGTGGCGTGGCTGCCCTTTGCGGGGCCGGGGGCGGCGACAGGATTCTGGGTGCCGGGACGCGAGAAGCCCGCGCCGGGTGCCTTTCCAGTGGCCGATGTCCGCATGGCGACGCCGGGCTATTTCGCGGCGATGAGGATTGCCTTGCGTCGCGGGCGCGTTTTCACCGAGCGGGACGCGGAAGGCTTCGTCGTGAGCGAGGCGTTGGCGCGAACCATGTTTCCAGGCGTGAATCCGGTGGGGCAGAGGCTGGCCGTCAACATGACGGGGCATGAAGCGCCCGCCGAGATTCTGGGCGTGGTGGGCGACGTCCGCCATGCGAGCCTGGGCACGGAGCCGAAGCCGATGGTCTACTATCCGCACGCGGGCTTCGCAATGCCCTGGATGACGGTGGTGGTGCGTGGCGCTGGCGTGACGGCGCGCACGGTGACGGCGATGGTGCGGGAGCTCGACCCCGAGCAGCCGGTGACGAACGTCCGCCCGATGGAAGAATGGATCGGGCGGAGCGTGGCGGGTGAGCGTTTCTTGGCCAGCGTGCTGGGTGTTTTCGCGCTGATCGCCTTGGGATTGGCCTTGATGGGGATCCAGGGCGTGCTGGCGCAGATGGTGCAGGAGCGGCGGCATGAGATTGGCGTCCGCGTGGCGCTGGGCGCGGAGGCGGGCCAGGTTTTGTGGCTCATTGTGCGGCAGGGGATGGCCTTGGTGGCTGGCGGAATGGCCGCTGGATTGCTGGGAAGCCAGTTTCTGGCTCGTTGGCTGGCGCTGCCGGCGGCGGGGGAGACCGGTGTCCTGATGGCGGTGGCCGTGGCGATTTTCGGACTGGCCGTGATCGCATGGCCGGCGCGGCGGGCGCTGGAACTGGACCCGCTGGTGGTTTTGCGGCAGGAGTAGACTGAGATTAGGAGAGCTACATACAGATGCATCCGTACATGAAGTTCGGCACGTTGGCCGCGGTGATCGTGGGAGCCTTGACTTGGCTGGCGGCGGGCGGCGTGAGCGAAACGAAGACCTACTACAAGACCATCGACGAACTGAACGCGATGGGCAAAGAGGCGCAGATCAAGCGGTTGCGCGTGGCGGGCGATGTGGAGTCGATCGAGAAGGCCGGGCAGGAAGTCCGCTTCAAAGTGGCGCAAAAAGAAAACGGCAAGAACCTGAGTTTGGCCGTCGTATACACGGGGAAGGATCCGCTGCCGGATACGTTCCGCGTCGGCGCGCAGGCGCTGTGCACGGGCAAGCTGAATCCGGATGGCACGTTCCAGGCGACGCAGATTCAGGCCAAGTGCGCTTCGAAGTATGAGGCGAAGGCGGCACGGTGAAGCCGGAGAATGCTCCGGTGAACAGGGCTCCCGAGAAGATGTAAGGCTGGCTGCGGCAAACGCCGCGGCGTGGGTTGGCTACTCGAGAAAGGACAGAAGAGAGGCTCTCATGGAGAACCTGGGCGGGTTGTGTCTGCTGTTGGCGTTTTCAATTGGCTGCTACGCGATTCTGGCATCGCTGGTGGGCGCCTGGAAACAGAAGCCGTTTTTGCTGGTGAGCTCCGAGCGCGCCGTGTTCGCGGCTTGGGGACTCATCGCGGTGGCGTCGGGCATTCTGGTGAACGCGCTCATGACGGGCGATTTCCGGCTGGCGTACGTGGCGTCCCACTCGAACAAGACGATGGAGTGGTACTACAAGTTCGCGTCGTGGTGGGGCGGCCAGGAGGGTTCCCTGCTCTTCTGGAGCTTCCTGCTGGCGAGCTACGCGGCCGTGGTGGTGTTCCGCACGAGGCGCAAGCCGGAGTTCCGCAGCATGATGCCGTACATCACGGCCGTGCTGATGTCGACGCTGGTGTTCTTCCTGATCCTGATCACGTTCGTGGAGAATCCGTTCAAGGTGGCCTCCGTCGGGCGGAATCCTACTGACCTGGGCGACGGACGTGGGCTCGACCGATTCTTCAATACTGGACGATGGTGATCCACCCGCCGATGCTGTACTGCGGCTATGTGGGCTTCGTGGTGCCGTTTGCGTTTGCCTTCGCGTCGTTGGTGACGAAGCAGCCGGGCGACGGCTGGATTCATGAGACGCGCAAATGGGCGCTGGTGACCTGGGGCTTCCAATCGACGGGCATCATTCTGGGCGCGGGCTGGGCGTACGCGGTGCTGGGGTGGGGCGGCTACTGGAATTGGGACGCGGTGGAAAACGCTTCGCTGCTGCCCTGGATCACGTCGACCGCTTTCCTCCATTCGGTGATGATGCAGGAGAAGCGCGGAATGATGAAGGTGTGGAACATGGTGCTGGTGTCGGCCACGTTCTTCCTCTGCATCTTCGGCACGTTCCTGACGCGCAGCGGCATCGTGAGCAGCGTGCATGCGTTCGCGCAATCATCGTTGGGCTACTACTTCACGACGTTCCTGGCCATTGGCATCGGCTTGACGACGCTGGTGATCGTGAAGCGGCTGCCCTATTTGAAAACGGAAGCGCATCTCGAGAGCGTGCTGTCGCGCGAATCGAGCTTCCTGTTCAACAATCTGATCCTGCTGGCTTCGTGCTTCGCGGTGCTGTGGGGCACGCTGTTCCCTGTGCTGAGCGAGGCAGCGACGGGCGAGAAGATCTCCGTGGATGCTTCCGTACTTCAACAAAGTGAACATTCCGATCGGGCTGTTCCTGCTGCTGCTAACGGGCGTGGGTCCGCTGATTGCTTGGCGCCGGAGCTCAGTGGACGCGCTGAAGCGGGCGTTCCTGCTGCCGACGGCGGCGATGGCCGTGACGATGGCCGGGCTGGCGGCGATGGGCGTCCGGCATCCTTATGCCCTGATGTGCTTCGGGCTCTGTATGTTCGTGACGTGGACGATCGGGCAGGAGTTCTGGAAGGGATCGGCCGCGATTGCGCGCAAGGATGGGACGAATCTGCTGGCGGCGGCGATCGAGCTGACGCATCGCAACACGCGGCGCTATGGCGGCTATGTGGTGCACATGGGCATCGTGCTGATGTTCATCGGCTTTGCCGGCAAGGCGTTCGACCAAGATCGGACGGTGGAAGTGAAGCCGGGCGCGAGCTTTACGCTGGGTGCGTATGAGCTGAAGGTGAAAGAGCTGCGCGACGGCGAGAACGAGAACTACGCCTGGGATCACGCGGTGGTGTCGGCGTACAAGAATGGCAGTTGGGTGGGCGATTTGATGCCCGAGCGGCGGATCTACAAAGCCAGCCGTTCGAATACGACCGAGGTGGCGATCAAGCGGAGCCTGGTGGAGGATCTCTACCTGAGCTTCGCCGGCTTGACGCAGGACGGGCAGCGGGCGATCATTCAGGCTTATGTGTTTCCGCTGGTTTCCTGGGTGTGGATCGGCTACTGGGTGCTGTTGATCGGGACGCTAGTGTGCCTGATTCCGCCGAAGGTGAAACTGCAGTATGCACGAACGGAGGTGGTGGGCATTGCAACCGCGAAGCCTCAGCCGGTGGCGAAGTAGTTTACTCGTCGCACTGGCGACGGGATTGTGCCTGGCGCAGATTCCGTCGTTGAACTTGACGCCGGAAGTTCGTCGCGTGGGCGGCAAGCTGCGCTGTCTGTGCGGCGTGTGCCGGAATTCGATGGGCGATTGTCCGATGCTCGGCTGCCATTCGGCGGTGCCGGGCCGGGAGAAGATCGCCAAGATGCAGGCGGCGGGCAAGGGTGACCAAGAGATCATCGACTCCTTCGTGAAAGAGAACGGCATTCAGGTGCTGGTGACGCCTCCGGCATCGGGCTTCAGCCTGCTTTCGTGGATGGGCCCGCCGGTGGTGCTGATGGGCGGCATGGTGGGCATTTGGCTGTGGCTGCGGCGCAACCAGAAGCCGGTGACCGCGACGGTGCCGGAAGCCGAGATCAGCAAAGAGGACCTGGACCGTTTTCGAGCCCAGGCGAGTGAGGAGCTCGAAAAAACTGGATCCATGATCGTTGCGTTGTCTGCTCTGGTGATTCTGGTGGTGCTCGGCTACACGCTGGGCGTCCGGCAGAAGGACCTCCCCGCCCCGCTGCCGGTTTCGCCATTCCGGCACTATGACGAGATGAAGGCCCGTTTGTATGAGAATCTGCGCGACCTGCAATTCGAGTATCGCCTGGGCAAGCTCTCCGATGATGACTATCAACGAGCCAAGACGAACCTGCAAGGCGAGTTGGCGCAGGTGCTGGCCGGCGTGGAGGAATTGAAGAAGAAGCTGGCCGCCGAGGGTTTGCGGGTGGCTTCGGTGCAGCAGGAGAAGAAGAAGAAATGACCGGCTTGTGTTTGTTGGCTTTGTTGGCGATCGATGGCAGGTGATCAATCGCACGACGGGGCGGCCGGTGTCGAACGCGGGAGTGACGCTGATCAAGGCCGGGCAAGGCGGCATGCAGCCGGCGGGCACGGTGCGCACAGGGCCGGACGGGCGTTTCGTGTTCGAAGCCGACATGGGCGCCGACGCGATGGGGCTGATCCAGGTGTCGCACCAGGGCGTGACCTACACGAAGATGGTGCCTCCGATGGGCCCGAAGCAAGGCGTCGAGGTCACCGTGTTCGACCAGACGGCAAACGCCGCAGTGGCAAAGATCGAACAGCACATGATGGTGCTCGAACATACGCCGGGCGAATTGCGCGTGAGCGAAACGATCATGCTGCGCAATGACACCAGCACGACGTATGCGAATCCGGCGGGCACGGTGAAGTTCTTCGTGCCGGCTTTGGCCGGGGCAAGGTTTCGGTGCGCGCGACGTCTGGCGCGCAGGGCATGCCATTGAATCGTGAGGCAAAGCCGACCGGCGAGCCGAACATCTACGCTGTCGATTTTCCGGTGAAGCCGGGCGAGACGCGCGTGGACGTGTCGTGGACTGGGAAGTTTGCGGCGCCGGGCGACATAACCGGCCGGGTGCTGCACAAAGAGCCCATGATGCTGGTGGTGCCGCGGGGCATGTCGCTGAAGGGCGACAAGCTGGTGTCGAAAGGCGTCGAGCCGCGCACGCAGGCGTCGATCTATGAAGCAGCGACCGGGCCGTTCACGGCTTTGGTGGAGGGCGCGGGGTCGATTCGGAATCAAGCGCAGGAGAGCAGCGGCGGGGGCGGCGGTGGAGAAGAGGACGGCGGGACGCCGGTGGACATCATTCCGCCGCGGATCTACGACGCGATCTACTGGATCCTGGGCTTTTCGTTCGCGATTCTGGGCTTGGCCTTCTACAAGCTGTTCCGGAGCCCGTCGGCATGACGGGCGAAGCCGTTCTCGGGGTGAACGGCGTGTGGAAGTTTTCGGCGATTTTCCGGCGGTGCGTGAGGTGACTTGCACGGTGGCCAGCGGCACGTGCGTGGCTTTGCTCGGGCGCAATGGCGCGGGCAAGACAACGCTGTTGCGGATGTTGGCGGGATTGTCGCAGCCCTCGAAGGGTGAGGTCCGCTTGTTTGGCTTGGATCCGCGGGATGCGAAGGCGCGGGCCCGGATCGGGCTGATCGGGCATGGGATCGGCATTTACGATGAGCTCTCGGCGCAGGAGAATCTCGAGGTGTTCAGCCGGCTGCATTCGCTTTCCGACGCCGGGCGGCGTTGTGATGAATGGCTGGAGCGCACTGGGCTGGCGCATGTGCGGCATGGCCGCGCACGGGAGTTTTCACGCGGCATGCGGCAGCGGCTGGCGATCGCGCGGGCGTTTATCCATGAGCCCGGGTTGTTGATTCTGGACGAGCCATTCACGTCGCTGGACGACCGGGCGATCGCGCTGCTGCAATCGCTGTTGAACGATGCCTTGAAGCGCGGCGTGACGGTGATCATGTCGACGCATCAGATTCGGGAGTCGATGGCGCTGGCGACGCATTGCCTGCTGCTGAATCGGGGCCAACTGGCGTTCCATGGCGAGCGTACGGAGGCGATGCTCGAGGATCCGGGCTGGGTGTACCGGCATTATGGCGAGGCGGCGGCATGAAGCAGGCGTGGACGGTCGCGTGGAAGGACTTGCGGTCGGAACTGCGGACGAAGGACTCGTTGAACGCGGCGTTTTCGTTCGCGATCGTGATCATCCTGGTGTTCAGCTTCGCGATCTCGATTGATTCGGAAGACATCGCGGCGATCTCCGGCGGGCTGCTGTGGATGGTGTTCACGTTTTCGGGCACGCTGATCCTGAACCGGAGCTTCGCGCGCGAGTTGCCGAATGATTGTCTGGACGTGCTGATCGCCTCGCCGCTCTCGGGCGCGTCGTTGTTCCTGGGCAAGGCGTTTGCGAATTTCGTGCTGCTGCTGATTCTGGAAGTGGTGTGCTTTCCGCTGTTCGGCGTGCTTTACAACATCACTTGGACAAAGCAACTGCCGCTGCTGGGGTTGGTGTGCGTGCTCACCACTTGGGGCATTGCGGCGGTGGGCACGATGTTCAGCGCGCTGACCGTGAATTTAAGCCTGCGGGAATTGATGCTGCCGATGCTGATCTATCCGGCGCTGATTCCGCTGTTGATGGCGTCGATGGAAGTGACGACGGTGTTGATCACGATGGATGCGCTCGCGAGCGAGCACTGGTTTTGGCTTCGCGTGATGACGGCCTTTGATATCATCTTCACTGCTTTGGCGCTGATGTTCGTGGATACCGTACTGGTGGGGTAAAACCGAATGCCGAACAAGCTACTCTACACGCTGGGCGCCGTGGCGGGCCTGTATTTGCTGCGCAATCTGCACGTGATCATGTTCACGCTGCCGGACGAAGCGCGGCAGGGGCCGAGCTACCGGATCTTTTTTTATCACCTGCCGCCTTACTTCACGGCGGTGATCTGCTTTCTGACGGCGGCGGTGTGCAGCGGGCTGTACCTGAAGAGTCGCAAGTGGAGCTATGACACGCTGGCGGTGTCGGCGACGGAAGTCGGGCTGGCGTTCGCGGCGATGAATTTGGTGACGGGGTCGATTTGGGGCCGGTATCAATGGGGCATCTGGTGGACATGGGACGCGCGCTTGACGTCGGCGTTGATCACCTGGTTGATCTACCTGGGGTACCTGATGATGCGGCAGGCGATTCAGGATCCATCGTTGCGGGCGAAGAACGCCGCCGTGCTGAACATCTTCGCGCTGTTCGCGATCTACTTCACGTACAAGGCGAACGAATGGTACCGGACGCAGCATCCGGGACCGGTGTTGTCGTTCCGCACGGGCGACCAAAAGTCGCTGGATCCGGCGATGCAATCGATGCTGTATCAGAACCTGCTGGCTTTCCTGTTGCTGGCGGTGGTGCTGGTGGGAGTGAGGATGCGGCTCGAGCGCAATCAGCGGGAGCTCGATTCGCTGCGCCGCGAAGTGCATTCCTACGCGTGAAGGAGCATGACATAAGATGTTCGACGAGAGAAATTACCAATTCATGTTCTACGGCTTCGCCGCGGCCTGGCTGGTGCTGGTGATTTACGTGGTGACGCTGGTGAACCGGGGCGGAAAGCTCCAGACGCAGATCGAGACTTTGAAACGCATGGTGGAAGAACGTGGCCGGCAAAAGTAAACCGGCCGCGCGAAAGGAAACGAAACCCGTGAATCGCCGCTCCCTGATGAAGTTGGCCGCCGCCGTACCCGCCTTGCCCGCTGCCGCGCAGGCGCAAGTGGACCGCGCCACGCGCGCGACGCCGTCGCCGAAGATCAAAGACGTGCAGGTGATCGCCACGGCGCCGCAGGGTTTGCGGCTGGTGGTGGTGAAGATTCTGACGGATCAGGACGGGCTCTACGGTTATGGCTGCGGCACGTATACGCAGCGCGCCGATCTGGTGGTGATGGCGGTAGAGAAGTATCTGAAGCCGTTCCTGATCGGCAAGCCGGCGGACCGGATCGACGACACATGGCAGGCCTGCTACAACTCGTCGTACTGGCGCAATAGCGGCGTACTGAACAACGCGATTTCCGGCGTGGACCAGGCGCTGTGGGACATCAAGGGCCGGCAGGCAGGGATGCCCGTTTATCAACTGCTGGGCGGCAAGTGCCGCGAGGCGGCCGATTGCTACGGCCACGCCGGCGGCATGGAGATTCCGGAGATCATCGAGAGCGCGAAGAGCTATATCGAGAAGGGCTACCGGCATGTGCGCATTCAGTTTGGCCAGCCGGGCCAGGCGGCTTATGGGTCGCGCGCGGGCGCCAATTACAACCAGCTGATGGCCGGCATCAAGGGCAATCAGGTGGGCGCGTTGCACAAGGCGCCGATGTACAACCCGAATGACTACGTGCGCAAGTGTCTAAAGGTGTTCGAAGCGTGCCGCAAACAGTTGCCGGAAGACGTGGAGTTGCTGCACGACACGCATGAGCGGATTACGCCGACGCAGGCGATCCAGTTGGCGAAGGACCTCGAGCAATACCGGCTGTTCTTCCTGGAGGACCCGCTGTCGCCGGAGGACAACGCCTACTTCAAGCACATTCGCAACGCCTGCACGACGCCGATCGCGATGGGCGAGCTGTTCAATTCGCCGCAGGAATGGATGCCGCTGGTGCATGACCGGCTGATCGACTATATCCGCGTGCACGTGTCGCAGATGGGCGGGTTGACGCCGTGCCGCAAGATGGCGGCGGTGTGCGAAGCCTATGGCGTGCGCACGGCGTGGCATGGACCGGGCGACGTGTCGCCGATCGGGCATGCGGCGAATGTCGCGCTGGATTTGGCCTGCTACAACTTCGGCGTGCAGGAATGGAGCGGGTTCCAGGAGCGGACGCTCGAAGTGTTCAGCGGCGTACCGACGTTCAAGGATGGCTACGCTTACGCGAATGAGAAGCCGGGTTGGGGCATCGAGATCAACGAAGCCGAAGCAAAGAAGTATCCGTTCGGGTATGGGGAGCAGGGCGAGCGGAAGTTGCTGAATGGCGGTTGGGGCGAGGTGCGGAAGAAGGACGGCACGCTGATCAAGCAGTAGGGGCTCGAGGCAAGATGGAGTCATGAGATCCGTCGCAGGACTCCTCTTTGCCGCCGCGCTGCTGGCTGACGACTGGACCGTTTTCCGGTCTGGGCCGTTCGAGGTGGTGACCAACAACGATCGGAAGCGCGCGCGCGAGGTGCTGAATCATCTCGAGCAGTTCCGGCATGTCTACGGGCAAACGCTGAACACGGGCAAGGAGCTGACCTTGCTGTGGCCACTGCGGATTACGGTGGGCGCGAAGACGACCACCGATTTGACGCTCGGGCAGGACATGTACGTCGCGTCGATTACGAAGAGCGGTGCCGTGCCGCGGCAGTGGAATCGCGCGCTGGCGGTCGCGTTTCTCGAAGAGAGCGTGCCGCGCATGCCGGCGCCGATCGAGAAGGGTTTGGTCGACTTTTTCACCACGCTCCAGGTGGAAGAGACGCGCGTGATGGGCGGGACGCCGCCGGAGAATCCGGATCGGGATTGGGCGCGGATTCATTTGCTGATGACGGCGGATGAATACTACGGGCGGGTGCGGAGCCTGTTCTACAACTTGCAGCAAGGCGTGGCGCCGGAGCCGGCGTACAAGAACTCGTTGCAGAAGACGGCGGGCGATCTCGAGAAGGAGGTCGATGGGTGGTTTGCGAAGCGGCAGTGGGCAGCGGCGAGGATGAACGCGAAGCCGATCAACCTGGAGCGGGATTTTTCGCCGCGCGCATTTGACCCGGCGAAGCCTGTGCCGGGAGCCGGAGCGATGGCGGCGTTCGATGCGGGTGACTTCGACCGCGCGCTGCAATTGAAGCCGGATTGGCCGGCGGCGAAGTTTCGGGCGGCGCAGAAAAAGACAGATTCCTCTGAAAAGCTGAAGTTGCTCGAAGAAGCCGCCGTGGGGGCGCGGCGGGAATCGTCGTACTGGAAGGCGTTGGCGCAGGAGCAGATCGCGCAGCAGAAGTTCGCGGAGGCCGCGCGGAGTTGGGGCGCCGCGGAGCGGGCGGCGGCGGATGACAAGGCGCGGGCGGAGATCCGGCAGGCGCGCGCGGCGATCGAGGAGCAGCGCGTGGAGTACGAGATCAGCGAAAAGCAGCGCAAGAAGGAGGCGGCCGAAGCGGAGCTGAACCGGCTGAAGAACGACGCGCTGGCCAATATTCGCCGCGCGGAGGCGAAGGCGAACGCGGAGCTTGGCGGTCGCGATGAGAATGCCGCGAAGCCGGTGCCGTGGTGGGATGATCCGAAGGCCGATGGGAAGGTGTCGGGGATGCTCGAGCGGGTGGACTGCGCGGCGGGCCGCATGACGCTGGCGGTGCGCGATGCGCAGAAGAAACTGTCGCTGATCGCGTTGCCGGCGGATCCGTCGAAGCTGCGCTTGCAGGGGTCGGCAGAGGCGACGTTCACTTGCGGGCCGCAGCGTCCGGCGAAAAATGTCACCGTGCAGTATTTCGCGCTGAAGCCGGCGCGCCCGGGGGTGCTGGGCGAGGCCGCAAGCGTGATATTCTCCACGGGGCAATGACCGCGCTACTGAAAAACCGTTGGTTCGTGGCGGGATTCTTCTATCTCTCGTCGGCGTTGAACTACCTGGACCGGCTGGTGCTGGCCGCGCTGGCACCGCTGCTGATGAAGGAGTTCCACTTCAACGAGACGCAGTACGGCGTACTGCATTCGGTGTTCTACTGCGTTTATTCGGTGTTCAGTCCGCTGGCGGGTTGTTCCTGGACCGCTTTGGCTTGACGTACGGCATTAGCATCGCGGTGGCGTTGTGGTCTGCGGCGGGGATTGCGCGCGGTTTCGTGGATGGCTATACGGGCTTGCTGATCGCGTCGGCGCTGTTGGCCGTCGGCGAGGCAGCCGGCATTCCGGCAACGGCGAAAGCCACACGCTATTTGAAGCCGGATGAGCGGGCGTTCGGCGCGGGCATGAGCCAGGTGGGCTTGAGCATTGGCGGCTTTGCGGCTCCGATGATCGCGAATACGTTCTTGCGGCAGGGGAATTGGCAAGGTGCTTTCGTGGTGCCGGGGTTGCTTGGGTTCGTTTGGATTCCGATTTGGCTGTGGATGGCACGGTCGAACCCGGGGGTGGAGACCGAGGCGGCGCAGACGCCCAAGACGTCGCGGGATATCGTGCGCGATCCTTTGATGTGGGGGTTGATCGTCGCGAATCTGATCGCGATGGTGGCTTACTCGCTGTGGACGAATTGGACGACGCTGTTTTTCACCAAGACTTTCTCGCTGCCGCTGGCGGAGGCGAACGTGTACGCCAAGTGGCCACAGGTGTTTTCCTACGTGGGCGCGCTGGGCGGCGGCACGCTGTCGATGCTGATGATCCGGCGGGCGCGAAGCCTTCGGACGCCCGGCTGCGGACTTGTGGCTTCGCGGCGATGGGTGTGCTGGTGACCGCGGCCGTGCCGTTCATGACGGAGCCATGGATGGCGTGCGTGGCGATCTGTTTGAGCTTCATGGCGATGTCGGCGTGGGCCGTGAATCTGTATACGGTGCCGGTGGATTTGTTCGGGCATCAATCGGCGGCATTCGCCGTGTCGCTGTTGACCGCGGCCTATGGCGTGCTGCAGATGATCGTGTCGCCGTGGATTGGGCGGACGATTCGGGAAGCGGGGTTTCAGCCGGTGTGCCTGGTGGCGTCGGTGTGCCCGCTGGTGGCGTTCAGCATTTTTGATTTTCATGCGCTCGAGGCGGCGTGAAGCACGCGCTCAAGCAGCAACTGTTTAGGCTTCTGGGCAAGGATCCGGAAGGTGTCGTCGTCGCGCTGAACCACGCGCCGCTCGCGGACGAGATGCGGCGGTTGGTTCCGGACCGGCGGGTCCTTTTTTGCCGGGCGTCGAGCGCGGCGGAATTGCGGGCATTTTGCCATCCTTGGCGCGTGGCGCAGTTGGCGGTGCTGACGACGGATGCGTTGTTCTGGCCGGCGTTTCGCTTGGCTCCGACGCGCATTCTGGCGTTCCACAGCGATCTGGAGCGGCATCACCTGAAGCTGTCGCACGGGATCGCTTCCCTGCTCTTCCTGCGCGGCGTTTCGGAAGACCGGATCTTCCTGCGTCCGCGTTGGTTGTATCCGTTCAAGGGCGATCGCTCGTCGTATCCGGATGCGATTCGGGTGCTCGAAGGACGGCCGGCGGCGGCGGCGCGAAAGCCGGTGTCGGTGGTAACGCCGTATTTTCCGTATCCTTTGTCGCACGGCGGCGCGGTGCGGATCTTCAATCTGCTGCGCGCGGCCGCAGATGAGTTCGACATCCGGCTGTTCGCCTTTGCCGAGCCAGGGGAGAAGATCGAAGCGGAGGCGGTGCTCACTTGGGCCGAGCGCGTGGTGTTGGTGGAGAAGCCGCGCTACCGGGAGCCACGCTGGTCGACGCTGTTGCCGCCCGAGGTGCATGAGTATGAATCGCCGGCGATGCGGCGGGCGCTTGGTGAACATCGGCGCGGTCCGCTGCAGGCGGAGTACACGGCGTTGGCACGCTATGAGCCGGACATCCTGGTAGAGCACGACGTGACGTTCGACTTGCAGGAGCAGGTGGCGCGGCGGGAGCCGACGCTTTCGCATCGCTGGAATCATTGGCGTTGGCGCCGGTTCGAGCTTGCGGCCGCGCGGCGCGTGAAGCAGGCGGTCGTGATGTCGGACAAGGATCGGGGCTTGTTGGGCACGGGGACGGTGGTGGAGAACGGAGTGGATCTGGCACGGTTCGTGCCGGTACCAGAGGAGCCCGGGAACCGGCGGATTCTCTTCATTGGATCGTTTCGCCATTTTCCCAACGTGGTGGCGGTGCGCTGGTTCTTGGAGGAAGTGTGGCCGCGTGTGGACGCTCGCGCGACGCTCGAGATCGTGGCCGGGCCGGAACATGAGCTGTATTGGAAACCGGCCGCGCGCGACCGGCTGGAGTTGCATGGCTTCGTGGCCGATGTGCGCCCGCTCTATGGGCGGGCGAATGTGGTGGTGGTGCCGACGCTGGTTTCGGCGGGGACGAATCTGAAGGTGATTGAGGCGATGGCGATGCGCCGCGCCGTGGTGGCGACGACGTCGGGCCTGGGCGGGCTCGATTTGCGCGATGAGGTCGAGGTGACCGATGACGCCACGGAGTTCGCGGCGCGGATCAATGCTTTGCTGGACGACGATGAGCGCCGGGGCGCTTTGGCGGAGCGGGGGCGTCGCACGGCGGAGGCGAGGTTTGATTGGACGCGGTTGGCGGCGAAGCAGAAGGAGCTATGGCGGAAATCGTGATGCGGGCCGGGTCCGGAGAGGAGTTGCGCTCGACGACGGAATGGACTGAGGGCGAACTGCTGGTGGCCGAGCGCGACGGAGCGCGCGCGGGCCATGCCGTGGTGCGGCGCGTGGCGCGGGAGCCGGATGAATGGGAGCTGTTGTATCTGGAAACGGGGGCGGAACAACGGCGTCAGGGCGTGGCGGAGGCGCTGCTGCGGTGGGCGTTGGCCACGCGGCCGGGCACATGGTTCCTGGAGGTGAGGGCGTCGAACGCAGCAGCCATCGGGCTGTACCAGAAGCTGGGGTTCACGGAAGCGGGACGAAGGAAGGACTACTATCCCTCATGGCCCGGCCCAGGGAGGGAGGAGGGGATTGTTTTCAGGCTACGGACATGTTAGATTAAGGGCACCTCGAGAGGCCGTTCGGTGACCTCCGGGGGGTTTGATCAAACTGTCCATGATCAATTTAGATCACTTCCCACCGAGCCCGTACCTCTCCGGTTCCGGAGAGAACCCAAATACAACAGACTCGGCGTGGAATCTCTCAAAGGAGAACCACCCACCTATGCAGTTCGCGTCACAGGATGATTTGAAGGCACACCTGCTGGCAACGGATGAAGTGTTCGCCCGTTTGGCGGCACAGCATTCCGAATACAAGGCGCAAGTGGCCGCCCTGGAAGCCAAAGCGGAGTTGACGCTGGAAGAGGAGATGGAGGAACATCGCCTCAAAAAGCTGAAGCTGAAGCTGAAGGACGAGATGGCCCAAATGCTGAATCACTATTCGGAGGCAGTGCCCGCCTAGTTCATCCGTTGCCTGAGTATCTCAGGGGTTAGCAAGAAGGCCCGGTTCCCCTTGCAGAGGGACCGGGCCTTTCGCATTTCCGGGAGATGGGCTTACTTGGCGGGGTCGGCCACCGGCAGGCTCGGCGTGCGGGACACCTGGCCTTGCATGGCTTCGGTCAGCGAGACGTTGTAGGTGTTCAACAACTGGCCGGCGGCGACGTCGAGCTGATTGCGCGCGCGGGTATAGGTGGTGAGGGCGCTGACCTCCGACTGTTGGGCCAGGGCGAGATCGCGCTGCGCCTGGATGACGAGGAAGATGGTGCTCGAACCGAGGGCGTACTTCTTCTGCTCGGCGGCGAGGGTCTGTTCCTGGAGCACCTTGTTCTTGACGGAGGCCTGATACTGAGCGCGAGCTTGTTGCAAGGCGATCAAGGCGTTCTGCACGTCGACGCGGATGCTGTTGAACTGGCGCTGCTCCTGCAACTCCTGCTGGCGAAGGCGTAGCGTATCGTTGGCGATGTCGGCCTGCGCGGCACGGTTGCGCAAGGGCACGTTGAGCTGGATGCCGAGGTTCCAATCGGGGAAGTTGCGGCGGAGCAACTGGCTGACGGCCGTGCCATAACCGCCGACGAAGAAGCCGTCGACGAAACGCGGCGGGAGCCCCGCGCGAGTGAGCGCGTTCACGTTGCCGGCCAAGGCGCGGGTGGCGGTGCCGCCCTGCGCGTCGAGCGAGGGCAGCAGGGCGCTCTTGGCGCCAGCCAAGCCAATCTTGGTGTTCTCGATGTTGATTTTCGTTTGCTCGACTTCCGGGCGATTTTTCACGGCGGAGTCGTAGAGTTCCTGGGCGCTGGCGATGTTCTCGGAGTCCGGCACGTTGATCTTGTCGGTGGTGACGATGCGCACCTCGGCCAGCAACTGGTTGGCTACGCCGTTGCGGGAGAGCTGGTTCTTGAGAATGGTCTCCTGCTGGAGCACCTGCGTTTCGGCGATGGTGAGATCCTGCTGGTTGCGGGCCACCTCGGCTTCGGCGCGCACGATTTCGATGGGCGCAAGCGTGCCGATCTCCACCTGCTTCTTGTTGTCCTCATAGAGCTTCTGCGCCAGTTGAAGCGCCTGGCGGCGGACCTTCACGTTCTCGTTGAAGCTGACCAGATCCCAGTAGAGATTGATGACGGAGGCGACCGTGGTGATGACCTGCTGCTTGAAGGTGAGGTCGGAGACTTTGAGGTTGTTCTTGGCGACGCGAATGTTCCGGTCGTTGACTGGACGGCCCCAGCCTTGCAACAGGCGCTGGGTGACGTTCAGAGTCATGGTGCCACGATTGAAGGGATTGAGATCGTTCAGCGGCGAGTTGGAGAGGATGCGAGTGGAGTCAGTAGAGAACGTGACGCCGGTGCCAGTGAGGAAGCTCTTGCTGATGCTGGCGTTGTAGCCGCGCGTCTCCGCCACCAGAGCGGTGAGACCGGAGGCGAACGAGTTCGACTGCGGACTGGACGTTTTGCCGCCGTTGTAGCCGATGGTCAGCACCGGATCGAGCGAGGGGATGTTGGTGCCCGTCACGGTGAACACGGTGCCGGACAACGCGCCGCTGGTGCCAGTGCCGCCGCCGACGCCGGTGTTGCCGGTGCCGCCGCCGAAACCGCCGGTGATGAAGTTGACGGCCGATTGAGCGCCGCCAAAGACCTGATTGTTCAGGCCGCGGATGAGACCGCCAGCGTTGGCGCGGGCGAGGTCGGCTTGGGCGAGCTCCGGACCGTAGCGCTGGATCTCGATGTCGATGTTGTTCTCGAGCGTGAGCGCAATTGCGTCCTGCAGGGACAGATACAGGTTGCCGGCGCGCGTGAGACGCTCGAGGCGGGTGGAATTCTGCAGGTTGACCCCGGCGATGGGCCGCACGCGGTAGTTCTTCGTCAATCCGTAAAGGAACGAGTTCATGTCGCGGGGCGGAGCGAGCGGGCCACGCACGAACCCGGTGGTCGTCTGGGCGCGAGCGGAGTCACTCCACACCAGCAGCAGGCAGAAGACTGCCGCAAGAGACTGCTTCAAATTCATTGGAGATGCTATTCCTAAGATCGAGAAACGTCCGACGGAGACGGAATGTTCCTGGCTTCTTACCATCGTACAGTAAGGCCAATTGCACCGCGAGGGCCAAAGGCGATGCGCTAGCATCAAGACTGATGCCCGTGGCGCCGCTTTCGATTTATCTTCAATGCCCTGGCCCACTTGCGAGGAGTGCGAACGCTGGCTCAGCACGAGGAGCCACCTGTCCGCAGCGCTGCCCGGATGCGCGCGAAGTGTCCGATTCCGGGACGAGGTGAGCCAGCTTGATGCGCCGCATTCGCTTCGTCGTTGCGTACGATGGCACCGAGTTCCATGGCTGGCAGGTGCAACCGGGGCTCCCGACCATCCAAAGTACGCTCGAGGAGATTCTGACGGGCATCGAAGGCAAGCCGGTGAGGTTGCAGGCTTCTGGCCGCACCGACGCCGGCGTGCATGCCGTGGCGCAGGTGGCCGCTTGCGACCTGGAGAATCCGATTCCGCCGGACAACCTGCGTCGCGCCGTGAACCGGCTGTTGCCGGGCGATATCCGCGTGCTGGCCGTGGACGAGGCCGCGCCGGACTTTCATCCGCGCTTCGACGCCCGGGCGAAGACTTACGAATACCGGATTTTCCGCGATGAGATCGTGCCGCCCTTCGAGCGGCGCTATGTGCACCATCATCCTTATCCGCTTCAGGAGCAGGCGATGATGGAAGCCGCTCCGTTACTCGAGGGCGAACATGACTTTTCGGCTTTCGCCGCGGCGGATGAGCGCGATGGGTTGGGCCGCTCGAAGGTGCGGACGATTTTCGCGTCGCGGCTCGAACGGCAGGCGGACCGGATGATCTACCGGGTGCGGGGTAGCGGCTTCTTGAAGCACATGGTGCGGAACATCGTGGGCCTGTTGCTCGAAACCGGCAAGGGTAACGTGAGCCAGGAAGACTGGCGGCTGTTGCTGACGGGGGTGGGCAAGGCCACGCCGACCGCGCCGGCTCGCGGGCTGTTTCTGATGGGGGTGGAATACTGAAACGCGGTAAGAAGGGTCAAGGCAAAAAGCGCGCGGCGAAGCCGGCCATGGCGCCAGCAGAGGAGTTGCGGAAGGAACTGGCGGCGGAGCATGCGCAGGCCACGATTCCCGCTTCCTTGCCCCATTCGGATTTGACCCAGTGGATGGCGGCTGGCGTGGCCGCGGTGGTGGCAGTAGCCCTCTTCTGCCAGCTGGCGGGCTGGCTGGTGCTGCGGACCGGGGGAGTGAAGGCGGAGTTCGAGTGGAGTGGCGTGACTTTCCCCCAGGAGAGCCAGTTCTGGCGCCTGGCGGAGTACGAGGATTTCAGCGCGGCGGCGAAGCTGGCGCCACTGGCGTGGGCGGCGTGGGCCGCGGCGGCCGGGCCGCTACTGTTGTTGGCGTTGCCGTGGGTAGCCGCCCGGTGGAGCAACCGTTGGCTTTTCGCGGCGAGCGCCGGGGTGGCCGGGCGTCTGCTGGCCCCGTTGTTCTATCTGATCCAGGTGGTGGTGGCTTGGTTCCGAGGAGAGGGCGTGCCGCGGATGACGGGGCTGGAAGAATACCGGCTCTGGGTGCTGCTGGGCCTACCAGTGGGATTCAGCCTGCTAGTGGAGACAGTGCTAGTGGCCGGAGGCCTGATGCGAGCTTTGCCGGGCTCCGGGCTGGTGGAGCATCCCGTGCGGCTGATCGCGCTGGCGGCGGGCGCGTGTTTCGGTTTTGGGCTCCTGGTGTGGCTGAGGGTGAGCTAGTCCGGCGCGCTTTCCAGTGCCAATTCGACACGTTCGACCAAGCTGAGCGGAGACGCCCGTAAGACGCTATTTTTCAGCCACTTAGAGAGACTCATGGTTTGGCACGCGAGTTGCTAGAGTACTAGCGAACGACGATGCGAACGTTTCAAAAGAAGGCAGGGTTGATCCCCCCCACACAGCCTCAGTTCAGTCTCCAGCCTAACGAAGTCTCACCTACGAACCCCTCCTTACAATCCCTCCCAACCGAATCCCTTCTGTAGAACGTGTCGAACGTCCGAAACGAGAGACTAGGGCGGCCAACAGGCCGCCCATTTTTTTGTCAGTGACAGGAGCTTGGCGGCGAGCGGCCGTCAGGAACCCTTCAGAACTTCGGCGATCTCTTTCTCGGGAATCGCGCCTTCCTTGATCAAGCGCCAATAGGGCTCGGTGATATCCACGGTGGTAGACCCTTCGCCAATGAGCGCGCCTCCATCGAGCACGAGGTCAACGCGGCGATCCATCTGAGCAAAGCACTCGATGCCGGTGCGAACGGTGGGCGCACCGGAGATATTGGCACTGGTGCCGATAAGGGGCTGGCCCATGGTCTCGAGCAGCTTTTCAGCGACAGCGGATCTGGACTGGCGTAAGGCGAGGCGTCCGGTGTTGCCAGTGACGCGGAGCGGGACGCGAGCGGCGGCGGGCACGATGACGGTGAGCGGGCCGGGCCAAAAACGACGCGCCAGACGCTGAAAGCGGACCGTGATCTCGCTGGTGAGCTCCTCGGCCATCAACAAATCCGTCACGAGCAAGGGGAGTGACCGCTGCGGCTGGCGACCTTTGGCCTGGTAAACGCGCTGGACGGCCTTCAGGCTGAACGGATCGGCGACGAGCGTGTAGAGAGCATCGGTGGGCAGGGCCACGACACCGCCGCGACGCAGCACGTTGGCGGCTCGGTCGATCGCCGTGGAGTCCGGCTGCTCGGCGTTGATTTCGATCAGGTCAGTGGGCACTGCGGAGGGCAAGAACTCTTATTCTAAACCCGTTTGGCCACCAGCATCGTGACGTCGTCCTGCGCGGCGGCGCCGGCCAGCCACTCGATGAGTTGCGCATGGATGGTTTCGATGAGTCCGTCGGCAGTGCCGGTGTAGGCGGCGGCGATGGCGGCCAGGCGCTCCTCGCCGAATTCGTCGGTGGAATGAAGCGGCATGGCTTCGGTGACGCCATCGCTGTAGAGCACGAGCGTGTCGCCAGGGCCGAGCTGCGCCTGGCGCTCTTCATAGCCAGCCTTGGGCAGAATGCCGAGCACGATGCCGGTGCCCTCGAGCCATTCGTGTTTCCCATCGGCGCGGATGATGAGCGGCGGGTTATGGCCGGCGTTGCAATAGGTGAGCGAGCCGGTGGCGGGGTCGAAAAGGCCGGCGAAGAAGGTGATGAAGCGGCCAGCGGGGCAGGTTTGGCAGACGCTGCGATTGAGACGCGAAACAAAGGTGGCCGGCGGAGGGGCATCCTCGGCCAGCACATGGACACGGGCCTGCAGCGAGCTGACCATCATGGCGGCGGGCAGTCCCTTGCCGGCGACGTCGGCGACGATGAGCAGCACCTGACCGTCGCCCAGCGGGAGATAGTCGAAGTAATCGCCGCCGACGGTGCGGCAAGCGGCGTTGTAGCCCGCCAGATCGACGCCGGCGATCGCGGGCGGCTTGGTCGGCAAGAGACGGGCCTGGATCTCGGCGGCCTGCTGGAGGTCGCGCTGGATGCGGCGTTCCTGCTCCTCTACCTCGGCGAGGCGAGCGTTTTCGATGCGCACGGCGGCGACGTTGGCGAGCACGGTGAGCAGCTCGAGGTCGGCCTGCGCGAACTGGCGAATGAGGCTCGACGTGTCGACGTAGATGAGGCCGATGACGCGGTCGGCGGTTTGGAGCGGGACGGCCATCAGGCTGTGCACGCGGTTTTCGACGATGCTCTGTTGATTGAGCAATGCTTCGTCGAGCGACGTGTCGCGCACGAGCACCGACTGCTTGCCTTTCAGCACACGGTCGCAGACGGTGCGCGAAATGCGGAAGCCTTCGCCGCGCGCAGAACGGATATGGAAATCTTCCTGGCCGGGCTCGCCGGTGAGCACGAGGCCGCGGTTGGCTTCGGCCGCTTCGATGGCGAGCTCGAGAATGACGTTGAAGAGCTCGTCGAGCGGGCGGTGCTCGACGAGTTCGCGGCCGGCGCGGATCAAGGCGTCGACGTGTTTGCGCGGACTGCCTTCCTTGCGAGCAAGAGCTTCTTCGAGCGAGGCGACGACGGTGGAGGAATCACGGGCGTCGGCGAAGCTATCGGCGACGAAGACGACGGTGCGGTCGAGATCCTCGGCGGCCTCGATGAGTTCGACGGAGAGGCGGCCAGCGGTGACGCGGTCGCCGAGCTGGAAGGGCTGGCGGCCCTCGAGCCGGTCGCCATTGAGCATGGTGCCGTTCTTGCTACCGAGGTCCCGCACGAACCAGGCGCCGTTTTCGCGCTCGAATTGCACGTGCTGGCGCGAGAGGCCGGATTCCTCGGGGAAACAGAGCTCATTGGCGCTCGAGCGGCCGATCGAGTACGAGCTCTTCTCGAGGCGGGTGGACTGGATTTGGCCGTCGGCCGTTCTGACACGGAGCTCGTATACCATGGGCGGATCACTCTATCCTCTCATGCGGATCTATGTCTATTACACGGGCAAGCCACGCGATGCCGCCCTGAACGCCTACGCGGCCGACTTCATGGAGCGCGCCGCGCGCTTCTGCCCTTGTGAGGTGCGCGAGATCAAGCCGGACCGCTTCGATGCGCGCGCCAAGCATCCCACGGCGTTGAAAGTCGGCTTGGATCCGGCGGGAAAGACCATGGACTCGGGAGCCTTCTCACAATGGTTCGCCGCGGGGGATCGCGACATCGTGTTTCTGATTGGCGCACACGAGGGCTTGACCGCGGAGCAACGTGGGCAGATGGACCGCCTGCTGTCGCTTTCGCCGATGACCTTTTCGCACGAACTGGCGCGCGCCGTGCTGGCGGAGCAGATTTTCCGCGCGTTCGCGATGTTGCGCAATCATCCTTACGTGCGTTGATACAATCGAAGTCCTCTCATGGCGAATCTCGGATTTCTTGGACTGGGCATCATGGGCTATCCCATGGCGCGCCACTTGATGCAGGCGGGTCACAAGGTGGCGGTGTGGTCGCACACAGCGTCGAAAGCGAAGGAACTGGCGAAGGCCGGCAAGGGCATTTATTGCGCGACGCCCAAGAAGGTGGCCGAACACGCTGATTGCATTTTCCTGTGCGTGGGCGATACGGCGATGTCGCGCCAGGTGATTCTGGGGCCGAACGGCCTGGCGGAAGGCGCGAAGAAAGGCACGGTGATCGTGGACGCCTCCACGGTGTCGCCGAGCGAAAGCCGCGCGATCGGCGCGGAGCTGAAGAAGAAGGGCATCCACTTTCTGGATGCGCCGTGCACGGGGTCGCGGCCGGGCGCCGAAAAGGGCACGCTCACGTTCATGGTGGGCGGCGACAAGAAGGTGTTCGAACGCAACAAGGCCTACTTCGAGCCGATGGGCAAGAACATCTACTATTGCGGCGGTCCGGGAATGGGGCTGCACGCGAAGCTGACCCAGAACTTGGTGCTCTCGAACATCATGCAGGCGTTCAATGAAGGTATCGTGCTGGCGACGAAGGCCGGCGTGGATCCGGAGTTGATGCTGACGGTGCTCGAGAACTCGGCGGCGAAGAGCGGGCTGATCGCCTTCAAGGCACCTTACATCTTCCGGCGCGACTTTGGCACGAACTTCTCCGTGAAGTGGATGCACAAGGACATTGGGCTCATGCTGGACTCCGCTCGGGAGCTGAACGTGCCGCTGCCGTTGACCTCGTTGACGCACCAGATGTTCCAGGCGGCGATCTCTTCAGGCTACGGCGAAGACGATATCTGCAGCACTGTCAAGGTGTTAGAGGGATTGGCGGGCGTTGAGGTGAAGGCGAAGGGACAGGAAGGTTAAGGATCCTTAATGAAGTTTATGGATTTTCACAACTTTCCTCTTGCAATCCCGAAACACGTATACTAAGATTGGAATCAAGGCGGGGAGGAAAACTCCCACCAAAGCGAGACTAACCTCATAAGACCCCTGAAGCACTCCTCTCCGCCGCCCTCTGGGTCTCGCAGCTTCAGAAACCTCCAATCAACGTGATACGCTAGTGTTTTGAAGAACGTAACCGTTCTCGGATCGACCGGCTCGATCGGCGTGAACACGCTGAACGTGTTGCGTCTGCATCCGGACAAGTACCGCCCGTGGGCGCTGGTGGCTGGCTACAACGCCGATCTGCTCGTCTCCCAAATTCGGGAATTCCAACCGCGGTATGCCGTGGTGGCGAATGATGACGTCCGCCGGAAGGTGGTCGACCTGCTGGACGGCTTCTCCTGCGACGTTTTGACGGGCCGCCAGGCGCGGATCGACGTGTCCATTGACCCCGAGGTCGCCTTTGTCATGTCGGCGATTGTGGGCGTGGAGGGCCTGGAGGCCACCTATGAGGCCGTCCGGCGCGGGAAAGAGGTCGGGCTGGCCAATAAGGAGGTCCTGGTGGCCAGCGGGGCGCTGGTGATGGAGGCCGCGCGGGCATCCGGCACCGAACTGCTGCCCGTCGACAGCGAGCACAACGGCGCTCACCAATGTTTGCGTTCCGGCCGGCGCGAGGATGTCCGGCGGCTGATCCTGACGGCGTCAGGCGGTCCGTTTCGTCAATTCACCGCCGAACAGATGCGATCCGTGACTCCGGCGCAAGCCTTGAAACATCCAACGTGGCAGATGGGTCAACGGATTACCATCGATTCGGCCAGCATGATGAACAAGGGCTTCGAAGTCATTGAAGCCTGCTGGCTGTTCGGCTTTCCGCCGAAGGATGTGGATGTGGTGGTCCATCCGCAATCGACCGTGCACGCGATGATCGAGTTCTACGACGGCAGCGTGATGGCGCAGGTTTGCGCCACCGACATGCGGATGCCGATCCAATATGCGTTGACCTATCCGGCGCGGCTCGAGGCACCCGTGCCGCGTTATGATTTCAGTGAACCGCGCACCTGGGAGTTCGCGCCGCCGGACTTCGAACGGTTTCCGTGCCTGAGGCTGGCTTATGAGGCACAGGAAGCGGGCGGCAGCGCGACGTGCGTGTTGAACGCCGCCGATGAAGTGGCGGTGGACGCCTTTTTGAAGGAGCGTATCCCTTTCCCGGGGATCGCGTCCATTGTGGAGGAGACGCTGGCGCGGGTGCCGAACCGGACCGCCGCGTCGGTGGCTGAAGTGTTGGAAATCGACCGCGAGGCGCGCACCGTCGCTGCCGGCGTGGCCCAACGAATGGGGAACTGAATGGCCTTTTTCGAGAGCGTTTGGTATTTGCTGATCCTGATCGGGATCATGATCGTCGTCCACGAGTTCGGCCACTTCTGGGCGGCGCGCTTCTTCGACGTGAAGGTGGAGGCCTTCGCGTTCGGCTTCGGTCCGCGCCTGTTCGGCTTCAAGAAGGGCGAAACCGATTTCAAAGTTTGCGCGATTCCGCTGGGCGGTTACGTGAAGATGTACGGCGAGTTGCCGGGCGAGGAAGGCTCCGACGACCCGCGCAGCTTTTTGAACAAGCCGCGCTGGCAGCGGATGATCATTGCCTTCGCCGGTCCGGCGATGAACATTCTGCTCGCCGTGCTGCTGATGACTGGCCTACTCATGAAGTTTCACCGCCGCCCGGTCTACTACGACAAGCCCGCCGATATCGGCTATGTGGTGCCCAATAGCCCCGCTGATAAGGCCGGGTTGAAGCCGGGCGACCGCATTGTCCGCATGGCCGGCCAAGCGGACCCCACCTGGGATCAGGTGGCCGTCTCGGTGCTCTCGAATGTGAACGACCAGGTGCCGTTGATGATCGAGCGCAACGGCAAGACGCAGCCCGCCTGGATCATGCCCAAGATGGACGACCGCGGCGCCGAACTCGAAGTGGGTTGGGAGCCGAAGGCGGAGATTACGGTAGAAGATCTGGACGAAACGCTGGATGCCAAACGGCAGGGGCTCGAATCGGGCGACAAGCTGGTGGCCGTCAATGGCCAGCCGGCGATGGCAATCGGGCTGGTGCATTATCACGTGCGCTCGAGCGAGGGCAAACCCGTTCAGGTGACCTATTCCCGCAAGGGCGTCGAGAAGACGATCTCGATCACGCCGACGATGCGAAAGCTCGATCGCGAGGTGAAGCCGCGCTACCTGATCGGCATCACGATGTCGGTGCCGACGGTGCCGGTGCAGTTGACCTTGCCTGAAGCCTTCCGCGAATCGGTGAAGGAGAACTACAAGAACGCGGGCATGCTGTTCAGCCTGGTGCGCGGAATTGTGGCGACACGGGTGTCGGCAAAGTCGCTCGAGGGGCCGATTTCGATTGCGCGGCATGCGCGGAGCGCGGCCAAGCAAGACTGGCTCACATACCTGTCGCTGATGGTGATGGTGTCGCTAAACCTGGCCGTCTTCAACCTGTTGCCGATTCCGATTCTCGATGGCGGCGTGATCCTGCTGCTGGCGATCGAGATGATCTTCCGGCGCGACCTGAGCCTGCGGGTGAAAGAAGCCATCTTCCGGCTGGGCTTCGTGTTCCTAATGTTCCTTGTGGTCTTCGTCTTCTACAACGACATCAGCAAGCTGCTGAGAGGCTAAGAAAAGGCCCCGGCGGTTTGCCGGAGCCCTGGTGATTCATCCACTTACTCGACCGGTGGAGGTCCGGGCGGGCGCATACCCATCGTGCGGCCACCGAAGCCGGGACCGCCGCCGAGGCCGCGCGGTCCGCCTGGACCAAAGCCCGGCCCCGCATTCGTCGTGTCGGGTGTCAGCAGATTCAGCACTCCCGCTTCGCCGATGGCGGGCCGCAGCTTCGCCGCGGCCTCGAGCGACGCGAGTTTCGTTTTCTGCTCCGCCGTCAACACGCCCACGGCTTGCGTGCGGAAGCGCGTGACAGCGGTCTCGATCTGCTTGCGGAGCGACTCGACGTCGAGCAGCGCCTGCCCCGCAACGGCGGCCGTGGTGCCGTTGGTGAGGAGCGTGCGGAGGGCCGTCTGCCTGGTGGCGATCTGCTGCTCGAGGGGTTGGATGGTTTGCCGCTCTTGCGTACGCAGGGCCGTGAGAGAGGTGATCTGCGCGTCGGTGAGGCCGAGCGCGGTCTTCACGTTGTTGAACGTGGGAGTGGGGGGCTGCGCCATCGCGATTCCCGCGGTCAGCAACAGGGTGAGGCTGGTCTTCATGTTCGTAAACTCCTTCTGACAGGTTGAACGCATCCGCGCGGCGGAAGTTGGTTAAGCCACGCAAAGGTAGGTTAACGATTCCCGCTTGCTTTTTATTTTAGTCCGAACTAAAATAATAGTCGAGTTGACCACCGCGCTCCAAGCCATCGCTGAGCCGAACCGGCAGAAGATCCTGGCGTTCATCTGGAAGCAGGAGCGCTCGGCGACGGAGATCGCCGGGCAATTGGACGTGACGTTCGGCGCCACCAGCCAGCATCTGGCCGTGTTGCTGAAGCACGGCTTCGTGGGTTTGCGCAAGGAAGGCCGCCACCGGTATTACCGCGCGCGGCCGGAGGCCATGGGCCCTCTGGCCGCCTACCTGGAGACGATGTGGAGCGCGAAGCTGGATCAACTGAAGACGCTGGCAGAAGAGGAGGAGCGGAAGAATGGCCGACACCATCGAAATTCGTCTCGAGATCGCGGCTGAGCCCGCCACGGTGTATCGTTTCTTGTCCGACCCGGAGCGGTTCCGGCAATGGATGGGCGCCAGCGCGACCCTTGGACCGGATTCCATCCGGGTTGGGTATCCGAACGGCGATGTCGCGCGGGGCACGATCCGCGAGCGGGTGGAGAACCGGAGGCTCGTGTTCGGTTACGGTTACGAGAACGGTGCCAATGGCCTACCGGTGGACGCCTCGACAGTGACGATCGAACTCGAGCCCATTGTGGCAGGCACGTTGCTGGTGTTCCGCCAAGAAGGTTTGGACGAGGCGCAGCGACGCGGGCACGCCATCGGGTGGAACCACTATTTGGCACAGTTGTGCACAACCGCTGCGGAGGCTGGAATTCGCCCTGTTCTGGCCTTGGCCATCGAGCGGTATCTGGAAGCGTGGAACGGGACAAATCCGGCGGCCGCGCTGGAAGCCTGCTGGGCCGAGGACGGGGTTTACCGCGACAAGATGATCGTCGCCCAAGGCCGGCAGGCGTTCGCTGGAAACATTGCGATGGCTCAGAAATTCATGCCGGGCGTGAGGCTGGAACTGGAAGGCGCGCCGGACCAGTGCCTGGGTCATGTGCGCTTCAACTGGCGGATCCGTCAGGCCGACGGCACGACGATCGGTACCGGGCAGTGCTTTGGGCGGCTCCGGCCCTCAGGTCATTTCACGGAGCTTACGGGATTCTGGAACGGCTGACCCACGGGCTTCGCCCTATGCTCGGTGTGTAGCCCGGCGTCGATTACCTGATTTGACGCACATTTGCATCCTTCTGTGGGCCGCGGCGGAGATCGTTCAGCTCAAGAGCGGCGTGAAGCTGGAAGTGGACTCGAAGATGGAGGACGGGTCGGCCGTTTTCCTGCGGGTGCGCGGCGAGACGTTGATTTTCGACAAGAGCGAGCTGGCCGAGCCGGCGCCGCCCCCTGCTCCTGTGGCCCCCGCGGCCACTTCCCTGCCCGCCTCGGGTCCGGTGGATCACCTGCTGGATGACGCCGCCCGCCGGCATGGCGTGTCGCCGCGGTTGGTACGCGCCGTGGCGAATGTGGAATCGCGCGGGCTGCAGAACGTGAAGTCGAGCGCCGGGGCGATCGGCGTGATGCAACTAATGCCGGAGACCGCGCGTTCGCTCGGCGCCAACCCTCACGACCAGGCACAGAACATCGACGCCGGCACACGCCTGCTGCGTACGCTGCTCGAACGCTATCAAGGACAGCGCGATCCGCTGGGCTTGGCACTGGCGGCGTACAATGCCGGTCCGGGCGCGGTGGAATACTTCGGCGGTGTGCCGCCGTACGCGGAGACGCAGCGTTACGTGAAGAAGGTCAAGAACTGGATGCGCGCGAATCCAGCCAGCGAGTGACGAGCTCGCTCATTTCATAAGCGTCGCGCACGCGGAGCACGTCGAAGCCGGCGGCTTGGCCGCTGGCGACGCCGGCGGCGGAATCCTCCACCACCAGGGCTCGCTCGACGCCCAGCAGGTCCGCTGCGCGGCGATAGGGCTCGGGATCGGGCTTGAGGCGCGCGACATCCTCCCCAAAGACGAACGCCGAGAAGTGGCCGTGGACGCCGGTGCACTCGAGGACGGGCTGCACTTCGGCGCGGCCGCTCGAGGTGACCAGACCGAGGCGGTGAGTCTGGCGGAGCTCGCCGAGCAGATCGATGGTGGAGGCTGGCATGGGAGGCTTGTCCACCATGCGCTCGCGGAACAGCGCCTTCTTGCGCGGGTACTCGGCCCAGAGCTCGTCGAAGATCTCCGCCCGTCCGGCGATGGAGCAGAGCTCACGGATCATGGCCTTGTCGGAGACGCCAATGCAACGGGCCTCATAGACGTCCCACGGCAGATGGATGCCGTAAGGGCCGAGCACCTCGGTCCAAACCTGATGATGGACGGGTTCACTGTCGACCAGGGTGCCGTCGAAGTCGAAGAGAATCGCCTGATAGCTCACTGAGGGACGGGCCGTCCCATCGACTTGTAGATGCCTTCGATGGTGTCAATGTTCTTCTTGGCGACGGCGTTGGTCTTGTCGAACTCGAGCACCTTGCGGAAGGAGCGCAGCGCGGCGGGGTACTTGCGGAAGGGCGGCAATTGCTCGTTGTACATGCTGGCGTTGCCCTGGGCCAGATACGCCTCGGCCAGCGCGGCCTTGATCTGGGTGGTCTCAGCCGGGGTTGCTTTGCCCTTGAGCGCGGTGTCGAGCTCGGTGATGGCCTCGTCGAACTTTCCGGCCTTCACCTTGGCCTTGGCGCCGGCCACGGTTTTGGCGGCTTGGAAGGCGAAGAGGGTGAGGCTGAAAAGCAGAATGGAGGCAAGATTTCGCATCATGCCTCCATTGTAGCGGTCAACGGTCAATCACTACCAGAGCTTGCAGATCTTCTCCGGCGGGCGGACCATGAAGTCGCCGCGCTTGCAGGAGAAGGCCTGGTGGAACTCCGGCATGTTCTGCAGAGTGGCGATGACGCGGAAGCGGGCGAGCGGGTGCGGGTCCACCTTCAGCCGGCGCTGGGTGTCGGCTTCGGTGTGATGCCGGCCCCAAACGCGCGCGAACGCCAGGAAGAAACGCTGCTCGGCGGTGAATCCGTCCACCGCCGGCGGCGCGGGCTTGCCAGCCAGCGTCTTTTTCCAGGCCTTGTAGGCGATGGTGAGGCCGCCGAGGTCGCCCATGCCCTCGCCGATGACGAGCTTGCCGTTGTGGTGCTGGCCGTTGCCGACGTCGAGCGTGTCGAACTGCTCGATGACGCAGGCGGCGCGCTGGTCGAACTGCTTGCGGTCGTTGTCGGTCCACCAATTCTTCAGGTTGCCCTGGGCGTCGAACTTGGAGCCCTGGTCGTCGAAGCCGTGACCCATTTCGTGGCCGATGACGGCGCCGATGGCACCGTAGTTCAGCGCGTCGTCGGCGGTGAGGTCGAAGAACGGCGGCTGCAGGATGCCGGCCGGGAAGGCGATTTCGTTGCGGACGGGATTGTAATAGGCGTTGACGGTGGGCGGCGTCATGCCCCACTCGGTCTTGTCCGGCGGCTGGCCGATTTTAGCGAGATTGCGTTTCCGGGCGGCGAGGCCAGCGGCGACGGAATTCTCGAACAGGCGCGCCGGGTGGATCGTCACATTCGAGTAATCCTTCCACTTGCTGGGATAGCCGATCTTCGGCGTGAACGCCTCGAGCTTCTTCACGGCAGCGGCGCGCGTCTCCGGAGAGAGCCATTCCGCATTCTTCAGCTCCTCGCCGAGAGTGGCGCGGAGGTTGGCCACCAACTCATCCATGCGCTTTTTCGCAGCCGGCGGGAAATGCTTGCGGACGAAAACTTCGCCTAGGGCGTCGCCGAGTGAACGGTCCACCTTCGTCGAGCACTGCTGCCAGCGGGGCTCGGCTTCCTTCACCCCCTTCAGCACGCCTTCGGAGAAGCGGAAATCCTCGTCGCGGAAGGGCTGGGAGAGCTCGTCGGCCGCGCCAGAAACGATGCGGAAGCTGAAATAGGTCTTCCAGTCTTCCACCGGCATTTCCGTGAGCAGCGCGTTGAACTTCTTCATCGGCTCGAGCAGCATCACATTGACGGGCGCCGTGACGGGCACGCCCAGCACCTGGAAGGCGGGCTTCCAATCGAAGTTCGGCGTGAGCGCGTTGGCCTCGGCAAACGTCATCTTGTGGTAGCGCGCGTAGGGATTCCGCAGTTCGACATTCGTGGGCGTGACTTCGGCGAACTTCGTCTCCACGGCGAGGACGAGCTCGGCGGCGGCCTGCGCCTTCTCCTTCGAGTGCCCGGCGAGCTCCATCAGCGTGGCAACGTGCTTCTTGAATTCGTCGCGGATCTGCTTCTGGCGGGGCTCCTGGCTGACGTAGTAGTCGCGCTCGGGCAGCGACATCATCATGATGCCGACGGTGGGGATGGTCTCGTCGGCACTCTTGAGGTCAGGCATGGCAAACACGCCAGGACCGCCCATGGGCATGTCGGCCTGGGCGGCGGCCAGCATGGCGGTGAGCTCCTGCACGGTTTTGACCTTGGCAATGCGGTCGAGGTAAGGCTGGATCGGCTTCATGCCGCGGGAGTCAATCGTCGCGGTGTCGACGCACGAGGCGTAAAAATCGCCGATCTTGCGCTCGTTCGAGCCGGCGGGCGCTTTCGAGACCTTGGCGGCTTCGAGAATGTTCCGCAGGCGCTCGGAATTGGCTTCGCCGAGCATTTCCATTTGCCCCCAGGAGGCGCGCCGCGCGGGAATGGGGTTCTTGGCCACCCAGCCGCCGTTGGCAAAACGCCAGAAGTCGTCGCAGGGCTTGCAGGTGGTGTCGAAATTGGCACGGTCAAAGCCGCTGCCGCCGGTTTCGGCGGCGAAGATGGCCAGCGCCACGACGCCGAGGCAGATCATCGATTGGGTCAATCGCACGTTGAAGAAGAGGCTCCGGTTGGATTGGGGACGAGAGCGACACACGCTCCGCCCTTCGTATTTTGACGCATCTGCGGCCGCTTCGGGAGCAGCAATTCTCACGATCAGTGTCGGACAGCCACGGCGGCCACGCATTCCCGGCCGTCGAGCCAGAGCGTTTTGGAGAGGTTGGTGGCGCGGTATTCGCCCAGTTGCTCGACGGAAAAGGGAGCGCCCGCCAGCCAGCGCTCGAGCAGGCGCGATTCGAGCAGGTGCATGGATTTGGGCATCTGGCCCAGTAGCCGGTGCCGGGAAATGCGGCGCAGATTGTCGACCCAGCCCGGCCACTCGTCGCCAGCGGCGAGCCGCCGCTCGTATTCCGGGATGAACTCGGCGAAGGGCTGACGGTAAGGAGTGGCCGCGTGGAGGAACAGCCGTCCGCCGGGGGCGAGCCACCGGGCAAATTGCCGCAGCGCGGTGGCCATTTGGGCGCCGGTGAGGAAATGGAGCACGTTCGAGGCGTGGATGGCGGCGAGGGAAGCAGCCGGCAAAGCCAGGTCGCGGGGGAAGCGGCCAAGCAACAGGGTCAGCCGGTGGCGATGGGCATCGGGCACGCGTTTGGCCAGTTCATCGAGGTGGTTGGCGGCCAAATCGTTGGCGATGACCTGGGCGCCCGCGGCCAACGCAGGTAGAGCGGCGACGCCAAAGGCTGCACCGAGATCGAGCACGGGAAGAACGGCCGAGGCGGAGAAGGCAATGAACTGCTGACTGAGCTCATTGGGAGTCTCGGCGGTCCAACCGGTGCGATTGAGCGTCAACGCGGGCGTATCGAAGCGCAAGGGGCGCTGATAGGGTGGAACGGCTCCGGGGGTGGATGGGGTGGGGCCGGAGCCGTCCCGTTCCCCGCGCGTGGGGACTCGTAGGAAGCGGACAAAATCGTTACTCGACAAAAGCGAGTCCCTTTAGTATAGCGGTTCGCAACCGCAAAGCAAAGTGAATTCAACTAGATTATTTTTGCTTTGCCGGTTGGCGGAACAGGGAGGTTTCCCGATCGAGCGTAACCCCGAGGAAGACAACGCACATTTCGTCTTCGGTTCCCTCACCCCAACGGACCCGCTTGGGAGGGTTGCTGGGGTTGCGCGGGTTGGCTGCGGAATTGTCGTAGGTACACGTTGCACGCAGATTGGTAAAGGCGGAAAGCGGAACCGGTTCGGTATAGGTATAGGCGCCCTGCCAATTGAAATCCCACTTGTCGATCCAAATCAAGGAATTCGTCTTGCCGAACGTGTTGGCTTCCACCTTGATGTCGGTGCCCAGCAGGTGCATGTGGGGAAAGATGTTGACCACATGCATGTCGAAGAACGGGGGGATGGGCAGATTGGCGGTGGCGGTGTATTTGGCGTTGCCCGCCGGGATATCGAGGCGCGTTTGGATGAGCGGCAAATAAAGCAGCCGCTGGCTGACGGGGCCCTTGGAGTAGTAGAGACCGATCGAGGTTTGATCCGGCTCCGTCGACGCGTTGGTGTAGTAGTGAATCTGCATCACGATCTTCGATCGCTTGGAGAGAGACATGCCGACCCCCTCGGGCAGATGCTGGGGACGGGCGCCCGGCGCCCAACCGCCCAGCGTGAAACTCAGGGCATCGAGACTCACCCCGGCGAAGCCCTCCTGGAGCAGCGGGGTGCCCGGACCGCCATAGCAGCTGTAGCCGGGACCATCATCGGCCGCATCGAGCTTTTCCGCCTCGCCGGAGGTATCGAGGTAAAGAATGACATGATGCACGGAGGCTCGGTTGCCGGGCAGGATGTCGACGGCGCTGACGAACTTGTCGGCGTCGAGCTGCGGATCGATGACGAAGCAGCGGTAGATGTCCTTGCCGCGAATGGGCCGGTAGGACTCCTTCATCTTGAGGACGGCATCGGGGTCGCCGAGGACCCAATCGCCCTTGGAGGGCAGGGGCTCGGGGGCGTCGGCGGCGTCGCCTTCGGGCGTGCCGCCGTCAATCCAGGCCAGCAGATCCTGCCGCTCCTGGGGCGTCAGCGGGTAGGCACCCTTGAAGCTGCCGTGTCCGTCCACCGGCTTCCAGGGAGGCATGAGGCCCTCGTTGAGCACGCGCTTGATGTCAGCGGCCCACGTGACAGCGTCGTCGAAAGAACGCAAGGCCATGGGCGCGATGTCCTTCTCGCGGTGGCACTGCTGGCATTTCGCCTGGAGGATCCGCGAGATTTCCCGGTTGAAAGTGGGCTGAGCGTAGGCCTGGACGGCCAGCAAAGCCGAGAAGATCATCACTCGTGGCATCATTACTTCCATTCTAGCCCTGGATGGCGGCGGTGCGGGATCAGGTGTTACCCTGAAGAGTCCCCCGTAAGCAATGTCCGACGATCCTCAAAAGCGCATCGAAGAACTCGAGCGCAAGCTCGCCGAGATCAAGCATCAAGCCCCGGCCCCCAAAGCTCCGAGCGAGGCCTGGGAGCGCGTAAAACTGGCCCGGCATCCGCGCCGTCCGCACGCGCTCGATTACATTCAGACCGTCTTCACCGATTTCCAGGAGCTCCACGGCGACCGTGCCTTCGGGGACGATCCGGCAATCGTGTGCGGCATGGCGCAGCTGGGCGGCCGTCCGGTGATGGTGTGCGGCCAGCAGAAGGGCCGGGATACCAAGCAAAAGCTGCACCGGAACTTCGGCATGCCGAAGCCAGAAGGCTATCGCAAGGCGCTGCGCCTGATGCGGCTGGCGGCGAAATTCGGCCGTCCGATCATCACTTTGCTGGACACGCCGGGCGCGTATCCGGGCATCGACGCCGAGGAGCGCGGCCAAGCGGAGGCCATCGCGCTGGCGATTCGTGAAATGGCTCGGCTGCCGGTGCCTATCGTCGTGGTGGTGATTGGCGAAGGAGGCTCGGGCGGCGCGCTGGCGATGGGCATCGGCAACCGGGTTTACATGCTCGAAAACGCCGTCTATTCGGTGATCTCGCCGGAGAGCTGCGCGGCCATCATCTGGCGGAGCGCGGCGGAGGCGGAGCAGGCCGCCGAGGCGCTGAAGCTGACGGCGCCATCGCTGCACAAGCTGGGCATCGTGGATGGCATCATCCCGGAGCCGCCGGGCGGCGCGCAGGAAGATTGGGAAGCGGCGGGCAAGTTGTTGGGCGCCGCACTGGAAGGCGCACTGGCGGAGTTGACGCCGTTGGGCGGCAAACAACTGGTGGAAGAGCGCTATTGGAAGTTCCGCCGCATGGGCAGTTTTTTCCAGGAAGCTCAGGCATGAAGAAATCGAAGTGGATGCCGCTGGTGATTGTCGCCACCGTGGGCGTGTTGGGCTGGCTGATGATGTCGGCGATGCCGAAACCGGCTTGGCGGGTGGAGATGTGCATCGAGTACAACGGCCAGGAATCGTGCAAGACGGCTTCCGGCGCCACGCGGGAAGCGGCCTTGCGAACCGCGGCGGAGAACGCTTGCGCGTTGATCTCCGGCGGGCCCACCGGCACAGTCAACTGCCAGAACACACCGCCCAAGAAGCTGGTGTGGCTGGCGCAAGGCAAGTAAGGCGCCAAGAGATAGAAAAAGGCCCGCTCCTCCGAAAAAGGAGCGGGCCTTTCGCTTTGGTTCTTTAGAACGTGTAGCGCAGCGCCATCTGGAGATTCCGCATGTCACCACGGGTGCCGCGGATCTTGCCGAAGTTACCAGACTGGATGTTCGTGTCAGGATTACCCCAGTTCGGATGGTTCGGGAAGTTGAAAGCCTCGAACCGGAACTGGAGCTGGTGGCCTTCCTTGTACGGCATCCGGAAGTTCTTCAGCGCGGAGAAATCCCAGCGCACGAAGCTCGGGCCGATCAACGTGTTCCGGCCGACGGAGCCGTAAGTGCCCCGGGGCTGGATGGCGAAGGCGCCCGTATTGAAGGCATTCTCAGTGGTCACACTGGACACCTGAGGATTCACACCCGTGGCGTTCGGGCGATCGAAGAACGCGCCGGTGTTGGAGGTATCGGCGCCGTTCACCACGGTGATCGGGAAGCCCGATTGCAGGGTGATGATGGAGCCGATCTGCCAGCCGCCCGCAATCGCGTCGAGCGCGCCATTTTCGATGGCGAACTTGCGGCCCTTGCCGAAGGGCAAGTCGTAAAGAATGGAAGTGACGAAGCGGTGTTCGGTATTGAAGCCGGACAGACCGCGCTCACACTGACGGCAACCGCTGTTCTGGGGGAACAGGACGTCGCCGCCCTGGTTGCGGATGGCCGACGCGGTGTCGATCGACTTCGACCACGTATAGGCGAACAGAGCCGTGAGGCCCGCCGAGTAGCGCTTGGTCAGCTTCATGCCGAGCGAGTTGTAATTGCCCTTGCCACCGTTGTCGACGAGCTGAATGCGGCCGAACTCGGGGAACGGCGACCGCGCGTTCAGCGAAAGCGTGGAGACGGCCGGATCCACCGGGATGGTTTCATTCACCGCGCGCAGCGCTTCCAAACGGCGTGAAACCGAGCCCATGTAGCCCACTTCGTACACCAGGTTCGAGCTGAGCTCGCGCTGGATGTTCAACAAGTACTGCATGGTGTAAGGCGTACGGCGATCGTAGGGATTGGCGAAAGTGTAGGGCCGGTTGACATTGGCCACACCGCCCGCGATCGCGGCCAGAGCATTGCTCCAATTGAGATTGGGCAGCGCCTGATTCGAGTTGTCGCGAAGGCGGCCAGCGAGGTTGCGGGCCATATCGAAACGCGGATTGCCGGTGTCCTGCGAGTAGAACATGCCGGCGCCGAGACGGATGACCGTCTTGGAATCGAGCTGGTAGCTCGCGCCGATGCGGGGCGCCCAGTCGTTGTTGTCGCGGCTCACGAGGCGATTGCCGAGGGAACCATCGCAACGGGTCTGGATGGGATACTGCGGGAACTCCGGCCCGGCCACCCACCGCAGATTGATGCCTTCGTAGCAATTCTGCCGGGAAGCGCCCTGCCGCATGAAGAAGGGATGCAGAGTCTGATCGGTGACGATGGCCGCCAGCGGATTGGTGGGACGGATATCGCGCGGCACGATGCCGTTGAAGAGCGTGCCGGTCTGGTCTTCCCAGGGGGGCGTGTTTTCGTAGCGCAGACCGAGGTTCAAGGTCAGCTTGCTCGAAACGCGCCAGGTGTCGTCGAAGTAGAAGGCCATGCCCGTGGCCCGGAATTGGGCTCGGGCGATCGACACAGCCGCTTCGGCCTGAAACACCTGACCGAGCAGCAGATCGGCGAAGGCGTTGCCCGTGCCATTGACCTGCGGGTTGCGGGTGGCGTTGCGATCGAACGTGAACTGGGCGCGGGCGAACTGGTTGCCCACCTGGTTGTATTCATCGCGGCGAATTTCGCCACCGAACTTGAAGCTGTGCTTGCCGCGCACCCAGCTCAGGTTGTTGATGAACTGCATGGCGCGGTTGTTGTTTTCGTACGGGCCTTCCGACGAGTTGCCGAAGCCCGAGTAGGCCGTGATGGAGACGGCCGGAATGCCCCACTGCACGGGCGGACCGGAGTTCAAACCGCGGATGCCGAGTTCGCCCACCACGTCGCGGGTGAACGCCAACTGCGGGCCGGTGGTGTTGTAGAACTTCGTCAACCCGAAGCGGAACTCGTTCACCATCGCGTTGGTGATCACCCGCGTATTGGTGACGGTCCACTGGCTGGCATTCGTGATGATCTTTTCGCCGTTCAGGAAGAGGTTCTCGTTCAGCTGATTCTCTTCGGACTTCGAATAGCGGCCGAACCAGCTCGACTTGGAGGACTCCACCCAATCGAAGCGCTGGATGAACTGATCCTTATTGATCGGACGGCCCAGGGCAATCACGTGATTGTTCGCGAGCCCCGCCCCTTCGTTGTTCGGCTTGGGATAGAACGCCAGCAGCTTCTGGGAGGTGGCGTCCAAGCGGGACGTCGGGATGGTGGCATTCGGGAACGGCGAGGCCGTGGTGCCCGTGGCGTTGCGCGTGAGCGGATCGGTAATCACGTTGCCACCCTGCGCGACATTGAAATTGCCGGCGAAGTTGGCGCCGGTGGGCAGGGTGTAAATCCCCTGGACGTTGCGCCGCTGGCGGAACCACTCATAGTTCGACATGAAGAACAGTTTGTTCTTGCCATCGAAGAGCTTCGGAATGGTGACGGGGCCGCTCAACATGAAACCGAACTGGTTCCACTTGAAGGGATCCTTCACCCGCTCCGGACCGGTGAACCGGTAGTTCTTCCCGTCCATTTTTTCGTTCCGCAAGAACTCGAAAACGGACCCATGATACTGATTGCCGCCCCCGCGGGTGGACACGTTGATCTGCGTGGCGCCGCGGCCGAACTCGGCCGGGTAGACACCGGTTTGCACCTTGAATTCCTGAAGGGCTTCGGCGGACGGGAAGATCACGTAGGTGTTGAAGTTCGGATCGGTGTTCTCGACGCCGTCGAGGGTGAACCGATTGAAGTTGTTGCGCATGCCGGCAACGGCAATGTTCTGGTTGGCCCGGTCGCCGCCCTGGCGCCCGTCGGCCTGGCCGGCCGACGGAAAGCCGAAACTCACGTTCGGGGACAGCGCAGTCAGCTGGAGGTAGTTGCGGCCATTCAGCGGCAACTCGACAATTCGCTTCTGATCCACGACCGTGCCGACGGTGGCATTCTCCGTCGCCAACTGCGCCGCCGAGGCGCTCACCTCAACCGACTCACTGACCTGACCGACGGTCAGGGTCAGATCGAGCCGGGCCTGCTGCTGGACCTGAAGGTCAAGTTGGTCGCTGACAGCCTGTTTGAAGCCCGCCTTCTCGGCCTTCACACGATAGGGACCGGGAACAAGAGCGGGGAAAGCATAAAGGCCAGCGTCGTTCGTCGTGGACGTACGAACGGCGTTGGTGGCTTGGTTGGTTACGGTCACGGTCACGCCCGAGACGACCGCACCTGAGGCGTCGCGGACTTCACCACTGATGTCGCCCAGAGTTTGGGCCGACAGGCTCGCAACGGCCAGACAGAGGGCCGCCATCATCACAAAGAGCCGAGTTCTCACGCGGAAACTCCTTCTTGTTATCTATTGGTACGAAAGGGTTGAGATTTGGGGTAGGCTTCACACACGACCACCCCCACCATGTCAATCTGTTTAACACTCTATCACTGTCTGGGCACTCCTCGGCAAGGTACGCTACCGTTGAAGCCCCGTACGATACCTTGTCGAGGTCCCGAAGACCTCCCTAGACTGACGGATAAGGCGCTGATCAGCGGGGGTGCTGCGACATGCGGCCCCTCGCACTAAACGTCCCTCACTTTCCGCCCCGGGTCGCCGCCCTCCCGGTCTCGCCCGGGCTGTGTTATCCTGAGAACGTCTGAGCCTACCTTTCGCGCTCCGGCCCATTCGTGTGCCCGGCAGAGCGAAAACCTCGAAGGACCATTCAATGCCGAAGTTGAAAACACACAAAGGCGCGGCCAAGCGCTTCAAGAAGACGGGATCGGGCAAGATCAAGCGTCACCACGCGAACGCTCGCCACATCCTCACTTCGAAGTCGCCGTCGCGCAAGCGGCGTCTTGCGGCGGGTGTCATGTTGGACAAGACCAACGAAGCCGCCGTGAAGGAAATGCTGCCCTACTAGGGCTGATATTGACAGAGGGCGTGGCCGGGCTCATGTCGCACGTGCCCCATCCGCCCCTCGCTGAATAGAAAAGGAGACAAAACGTGCCGAGAGTCAAACGTGGTACTGGCCGCCGGGATTATCGCCGGAAAACGCTCAAGCTGGCCAAAGGCTACTTCCTCACCAAGAGCAAGCTGAACCGGGCCGCGCAAGAAGCCGTGGAGAAGGCGCTGAAGTACGCCTACACGGGCCGCCGCCGCAAGAAGCGTGATTTTCGCCACCTGTGGGTGGTCCGCATCAATGCGGGTTGCCGCGCGGCGGGCATTTCCTACAGCCGCTTCATGGGCGGGCTGAAGAAGGCGGGCATCGAGCTCAATCGCAAGGTGCTGGCCGAGATCGCGCTCAATGACGAAGCGGGCTTCAAGACGCTAGTGAGCCAGGCGCAAGCCGCGCTGGGCAAGGCCTGATTCGCTTCACTGATTTCACGCAGGGCCGGGTTCCGCCTGAGGGCGAACCCGGCCTTTTGCTTTGTCTTCACGCTGGTTTGAGGTAGGCTGATGGAAATGGAAACCGTGACCCCGCACACGGACGACTTGGCGGCGCTCGGCGCGCTGGAACAACGAATCCTCCGCGTCATTCAAACCGTCAAGACGCTGCAAAAAGAGAAGGCCGCGCTCGAGGCCGAGAAGAAATCGCTGGTGGACGAGGTGAAGGCCGCCTACGCCCACAAGGACGCCGCGCTGCGCGAAGCGGCCGACCTGCGGACGGCCTTGACGCTGGCCAAGGCCGATATCGAGCAGGCTCGCCTGGCGGCGGCCGGACCGGCCGATGAGGTGGAGCGGATGAAGGGGGAGATCACCAAGCTGAAAGCCGAGCGGCACCAGGTGCGCGCGCGGCTCGAGAAACTGCTGGGTCAAATGGATCTGCTGGCGCAGAGCGGCGGCGGGGCTTCATGAGCGAGCCGGCGAAGCAGACAGTCCGCGTCACGATCTTCAATCAGCCGTACACGCTGCGGACAGCGGGCGATCCGAGCGAGACGGAAGCCGTCGCCCGGGCCGTGGACCAGATCATGCGGACGATTGCGGCGCAGACGGGGTCCGGCGATTCGACACGCGCGGCCGTGCTGGCTTGCATGCACCTGGCCGATCAGCTTCAGGGCATCCAGAAGGATCTCGATTCACTCCGCCGCCGTGTGGCGGAAAAAGCCGCCGCGCTGCAGCACCTGCTCGACGAAGTGTAGCTACGGAATCGCCTGGAACGCCAGCGCGCCGAAGCTCACCACGCTCTGCTCGTCGATGTTCCACTGCTGATAGCGCAGCAAGTCGCCGCGCATCGTGGGGTTCGTCTTCAGGAACGTGTACACCGGCGAAGAGCCGCACCATTTCAAATCGTCGCCGTTCTCGAGCACCTGGTCCCAAAACGACGCCGCGTTCCCTTCCCGCATCGCCTTCATACGGCCCTCATCGCGCTGCGCCACGCGCTGCATCTGGCCTTGCTCCGCGCGAGCGACGAAATCGTCGCCATAACGGCGCCCCATGTGCGCCATGTCGATCCCTAGCACCCAGGCCAGCTTGTCCTGCTCGCGCTCGGCGTATTCTCCCAGAGCATCGAAGAAGGCCCGCACATTGTCGTTCGCCTCCGGCCGGCGATTGCCGGGCTCGTAGAGCGCCTCGATGAAAGCGCCGCAGAGAATCGGCACGACGCGCACGTCGGGACCATAGATCCTTTGGAGAAAGAGCACCTGGAACTCGATGGAGTGCTCGACGGCGTGGCAGTAATCCTCGAGCTCGACGCTGTCGGGCGCCTTCTTCTCGAGCCAGTCGATCAGGTGGGAGTCCGTGCGGGCGGCGCCCAACGGAGTGACGTAGTTCTTGCGGGTCAGGCCGAACTGATCGCCTTCGCCGTAGTGCGACGTGCCGAGCACGATGAACGTGCGGTCGCCGAGATTGCGCGGCAGCGCGGAGTAGGCGTCGCGATAGCTCTCCCAGCCGCCTTCGGGCGAGACATGCGGCGCGGCGATCGCCGTAATGCCCGTCTTCGGCGTGCCGGAGCCGGTGAACCAACGGTCGAAGGTGGCCTCGAGTTGCGGCTTGTCGTCAGGATAGGCGGAGCCGGCGTGGGCGGGCTCGCGGAGCTCCGCCTGGGCGAAAGCTTCGTGCGCGGCGGCGCGCAGGCGGAAGTAGACCGGATCCTCGAGGAAGCCGACGCTCGACAGCGAATCGGACAGATGGCGGATGAGCGGCTCGGTGTCGAGCTCGCCGGTGGCGCGATAGAGCTGCTCTTTCAATTCGAGCTCGGTGGTCTGGCCGTCGAACATCTCGAGCAGGGGAATCAGCGGCGGAGGAATCACGAGCGTCGCGTCGGAATAGCCAAAGGTGTCGCGGATGAGAAGGCCGGGCCGGTCCTCGATGGGAGAGGGCATGAAATCGAGGTTGCGGCGAAGGGCGGGAAGAACGGCGTCGTTGCTCATGCTCTTCGATGATGGCATCAATAGAGTAGTGATGCGCCTGACGTGGATCCTTTTTTTCGTGGCCTTGGGCTCGGGTTGTGCGCGGCGCTATGCGACGTCGGGCATGGTGCTCGCCGTGCGCGGGCAGCAGGTCACCGTTTCGCACAAGGAGGTCCCCGGACGCATGCCCGCCATGACGATGACGCTCGAAGCCGACAAGGTCACCGGCTTGCAGCCGGGCTCGCAAATCGACTTCACGATCCGCCCTCGCCAGCAGGGCTCGCGCATGGAACGCATCCGTCGGCGGGCGACGCTCGGCGAAGGGTTGACCGATGGTCTCGCGTTGAAGCCGCCCACCACCACCGTGGCGCTGGGCGGCGTAGTGCCGGATTTCCGCCTGACGGACCAGCGCGGCGAGTTCGTCTCACTGAGCGCGCTGCGTGGGCAAGTGGTGGCCGTGAACTTCATCTACACGCGCTGTCCACTGCCCGATGTCTGCCCGCGGCTCACGTCGCACTTCGCGCGCCTCCAGAAGCGCTTCACCGGTCAGCCGGTGCGCTTGTTGACCGTCACGCTCGACCCGCGTTACGACACGCAGGCCGTGCTGGCGGACTATGCTAGAAAATGGCGCGCCGAGCCCGGCGTCTGGCGATTCCTGACCGGAGCCCAGGCGGACGTGGATCGCGTGGCCGCGAGTTTTGGCATGCTCTATTGGCCGGAAGGCGGCCAACTGGTGCACACGTCTTCGACCGGCGTCATCGACCGCGCCGGCCGACTGGCCGCTTTGATTGAAGGCTCCTCGTACGACGCCGCCCAACTCGGCGATTTGATCGATCGCCTGCTGAAGGGAGAATGAGATTCCGATGCGCTTGATACCGCTATTGCTGACGGCCGGCCTGCTCTTCGCCGCCGACGAAGACAAGAAGGCCTTGTGTGCGCCGCCGCCCGACAAGGCGTCACCCGCGCTGCCCGCCAAGCTGATGAAAGGCATGGGCGACGTCAACTTCCCCATCACCACATCGAACCCGGAAGCGCAGAAGTTCTTCAACCAAGGCGTGGCGCAGATGCACTCCTTCTGGGCGCGCGAAGCGGAGCGCAGCTTCCTGCAAGCCGCCGCGCTCGACCCTGAGGCCGCCATGCCCTGGTGGGGCGTCGCCATGGTGGCCGTCGGCGATTTCCGGCCGCAATTCCAGATTGAAGCGGCCGACGAGATCATGGGCAAATCGCTGAACACGAATCCGCGCGCGACGCGGGCCGTGGAGCAGGCGCAGAAGCTCGTCGCGCGCAAGGGGACCGAGCTCGAGAAGCTCTACATCGAGGCGATCGCGGCGCGGCGGAATCTGAAATCGAAGACTCCGACGGCCGACTACAACAACGCGCTGCGCAAGCTGATCGCCGGCCATCCCAACGAAGTGGAGGCGCGGCTCTATCTCGCGCTGCAGACGATGCGCGGCTTTGAGCTACCGTCGCGCGAGGCGCGCGACGGTACGATGGAAGCCGTCGGCATTTTGCGCAAGCTGCGCGACGAGATGCCCGAGCATCCGGGCGTCCATCACTTCATCATTCACGCCTGGGAAGGCTCCCTGTTCGCCACCGACGCCGAGGTGAGCGCGCGCAAGTACGCGACGCTCGCGCCCGAGATTCCTCACGCGCTGCACATGCCGGGCCACATCTTTTCGCAAACTGGCAAGTGGAGCGAGGCGGCGCACTACTTCACGCTCTGCCGGGCGAAGGAGCTCGAGTACATGAATGCCGACCAGCTCTACGGCAACGGCCATCACGGGCACAACGTGCACTATCTGGCCAGTTCGTATTCGTTCGGCGGCGATTTCGACAAGGCGATCCACTACGCGAAGGAACTGCTGACCTTTCCGCAGACGCCGCGCGAGGCCGAACAGCTCGATTCGATCTATCCGACGTATCGCCAGGGCCAATACACCGTGATCCGCGTGCTGGTGCAGCACGAGAAGTGGGACACGATTCTCGACGGCCAGACGATTCCGGTGATCGACAAGCCGCGGCCGCGCGGCTGGCGCGCCTATGCGCTGGGCCTGGCTCATGCGGCGAAGGGTCACGTGGCCGAGGCGAAGGCGGAGGCCAAGGCATTGGACCAGGCAATCGAGGATCTGACCAAGATGACCTACGACAAGGAAGCCCGGGAGCTGAACGTCGCGCGGCTCGACTTGCGCGGCCATCTCGAGCTGGCCGAAGGCAAGAAGGACGAGGGCTTCAAGACGCTGTGGCTCGCCAGCGACCGCGAAGCGAAGCTCCGCTATTCGGAGCCGCCGTGGTATCCGCGCCCTGTGGCCGAGGCCATCGGCTGGGCGGCGCTGAAGCATCAGCGCCCGCGTGACGCGCAGAAGGCCTTCCAGCGCGCGCTGGAGCAATATCCGGCGTCGGCGCGCTCCTTGGCCGGGCGGGGCGAGATCCAGAAGGTGTTGCCCCCCCAGACGGCTCCGTGATCATTCTGGGCGGGGCACTCGCCGGCTGCGCGGCGTCGCTGCGCGCGAGCCAGCTCGGGGCGAAGCCGGTGATCGTGGAGAAGGCGGTGTTTCCGCGCCACAAGGTCTGCGGCGAGTTCCTTTCGCCGGAGGTGTTGCCGCTGCTCGCCACGCTCGGTGCCGAGAACGCGTTCCAAGCGCTGGCGCCCGCGCGGATGACCCGCGTCGCGCTACATTTTGGCGACCGTGAGAAGCGCTTTGCGCTCCCCGAAGCCGCGTGGGGACTCTCTCGCTATCGCCTCGATGACATGCTCTTGTCCCGCGCACTCGAGGCAGGAGCCACCACCACGAAGACCACCACCGAAGCGCCCGTGGTGGTCGCCAGCGGCCGCCATCGGCAGGAGCCCAAAGGCCATCGGCTGTTCGGCTTCAAGGCCCATTTTCGCGGGCCGGCCAACGATGCGGTGGAGCTCTATTTCTTCGACGGCGGCTACGTCGGCGTGAACCCGGTGGAAGGCGGCCTCACCAACGTCTGTGGCTTGGCGCCGGAATCGGTGTTGAAACGCTGGCAGTTCGCGATCGACGATTTCGTCCATGCCCATCGGCCGCTCCGCCGCCGGCTCGAGCCGCTGGCTCGCCAATGGGATTGGATGTTCACCGGCCCCCTCGTGTTCGGCCATGAATTGAACGCGTCGCCCGGCAACTACCCGTGCGGCGATGCCTTGTCCTTCGTCGATCCGTTCACCGGTTCGGGAATGCTGGCAGCGCTGCGGACGGGCATGCTGGCGGGAGAGTGCGCGGTCCAAGGCAAGTCGCCACAGGAGTACCTGGCAAAGGCGCGACAACGCCTCGGCCGGCCATTCGCCGTCTCTACGTTGTGCCGGAAAACGATCTGGACGGCTTGGGGGCCGAAGCTGGCGAGTTGGGTGCCGGGACGCGTGCTCTTCGCGCTCACCCGGCCCTGAAAAGCAAAAGGGCGGGGAGCCTCATCTGACCCCGCCGCCCTGCTCAATTCTTTTGGAGAGAACTACTTCGTCGTGATCATCGACTTGAACTGATCGTAGTAGCGCTGTTGAATGATCTTGCGCGAGATAAGTTCGTCGCCCGACTTGTAGGGACGGCCCTTGATGATGTGATCGGCATTGGCTTCACCCACGCCAGGCAGTTCCTGCAACTGCGCCTTGGTGGCGGTGTTGATGTTGATGGGACCGCCCGCAGGCGCGGCCGGAGCCTTCTTGGCCACGGTCTTCGTGTCGGCGGTCTTCTTGGCGTCGTCGACCTTGGCGTCCACCTTTTTCTTGGTGTCGGTCGCGGTCTTCTTGGCGTCGTCGGTGGTCTTCTTGGCGTCCGCTGCCTTGGTTTCGACCTTCTTCTTGGCGTCGGTCACCGCGGCATCGGCCTTCTTCTTGGCGGCATCGGCTTGCGCGAAGGCCGGCGTCAGGGCCAGCGCGAGCGTCACAACGAACGAAACGAGCTTCATGCCGGTCATTTTGCCACAGGCGTTAGCGCCGGTGGTCGATTGTGACAAAAGTTTTAGAAAGAAGATCGTGCCAAGTGAGGCCTTCTTCATCCACCAGCGCCCACAGATGCCCGATGCACACGGCGGCGGTGCCGAACATCCACCACCACATGCGCCGCAAGCGGTCGCCCTTGCCGGGCTTCTCGCCATCGAAGCTCACCACGCGGAGCTGCGCCCAGCGGGCGCCGGGCGAATCGGCGTCGGCGAAGATCCACAGGCACTTGTAGAGCGTGGCCACCACGACGAAGAACGCGGCGTAGGGCAACGCGCTCTTCCACGTCCACGCCAACGACGGTTCGTTCGTCACCGGCGCCTGCGACCGCATCATGAACCAATAGGCACCGGCGAACGCCAGAAAAGCGGCCGTCGCCAGCGCGGCATCGAACACCACGGCGATGAAGCGCGCCATGCGCGGCGCTACGGGAGCGTCGCAATAGATATCGGAATCCGGCGTGCGCACCGGCTCGCCAATGAGGCCATGGCCACGGCCGGCGATCGCGCTGGCGTCGAGCCCGCGCTCTACCATCCAGGCTTCTTCTCCGGGCAGCGCGGCCTCGAAGTCGAACGAAAGAGAGGCGGATTGAGCGGTCGAGTTCTTCACCGTCTTGGCTTGGCTCCTGTTGGTTTTCGCGGCGCTGCGTTTGGGAGTAACTGCGGGCTCAGGCCCTGGGAATGGAACGACGTTGCCCATCTCCTGGAAGAGGCTCGGCTGATACGGCACGGCACGAGGCTTGGGCGCGGGCGCAGCCTCCGGAACCGGTACAGGCCGGTTGTCCTCGGGGGCGAACAACGGGGCGGTGGAATCTCTCAACGGGTACGTCTCCGGCGCCGGCTGGGCCTTGGCCAGATGCAAACGTCTCCCGCAACGGGCGCAACGCTGCAGCTCGGGGGCATTGGCAGAACCACAGAACCGGCAATTCATCACGACGATCTAAGTTTACGGGACCCTGACGGTGGAGAGCTTGCGCATCTTTCAGTCTACGTGGTAGGGTCCGAAAGAAGGCCACCTCAGAGCAAGCCCGATTGTCTTTAACTAACACATTCGCCAGCCGTTGTCGATACTTCCGCCCTTCCTTCGTCAAGATTATCTGGGTTTGCGCCTTGTCTTCGCCTTTTTATGCCCAGTTCAACCCCCGCGCGATCCCGTTGCCGTCCTCGAGCCAGCAGCGGGTGGAGCCCAACGCGCGGATCGTCGTCAAGCGCGAAAACGCTCCCGGCCCCGATGAAGTCCGCGTCCAATACATCAACCTCAACGCCAAGGCGCCCGTCTATGAACTCCGCGGCGCCGCCGAAGTAGAGACCACCGAATCCCTGCTGAAGGCCGACGAGATCGACTACAACGAAGAGACCGGCTACGCCGAGGCGCGCGGCAACGTCTACCTCAAGAACCTGGACACCGGCGAAGAGATGTGGTGCGACCGTGCCGAGTACGACGTCAACAACCAGACCGGGAAGTTCTACAACGTCAAGGGCCTCACGCCCGTGAAGCTCGACGCGCGGCCCGGCGTGCTCACCTCACCGAATCCGTTCGTCTTCCAAGGCAAGTGGGCCGAGCGCATCAAGGACCGCTACATCCTCCACAGCGGCTTCATCACATCCTGCAAACTGCCAAAGCCCCTCTGGCGGCTCACCGGTCCGAAGTTCGACATCATTCCCGGCCAGCGCGCCATCGCCCAGAAGGCGTTCTTCAAAGTGGGCGGCGTGCCCATTTTCTACATGCCGTACTTCTACAAGAGCCTGGCCAAACAGCCGCGCCGGAGCGGCTTCCTGCCGCCCAAGTTCGGCAACACCACGCGCCGTGGCTTCATGTACGGGCTGACCTACTTCTGGGCCATCAACCGCAGCTACGACGTGCTGTATTCCGCCAACTACTTTACGCAGCGCGGCCTTTCGCAGAGCGTCGACTTCCGCGGTAAACCTCGCGCCGGCACCGACTTCAATTTCTACCTGTGGGGCATCCGGGATCGCGGGCGGTTGTTGCAGGATGGTTCCCGCTTCAAGGAAGGCGGCTACTACCTCGAGTTCACCGGCAAGTCCGAAATCGGCAAAGGCTGGTATGCGCGGGGCACGGTGAAGTACCTGACGAGTCTGCAATTCCGCCAGGCTTTCACCGAGACCTTCAACGAAGCCATCTTCTCCGAAGTGAACTCAATTGGGTTCCTGGCCAAGCACTGGAAACTCTCGAGCTTCCACGCCGTCTTCTCCCGGCAGGAGAATTTCCAAAGCACCGCGCCGGATGACAAGATCACCATCCGGCGGCTGCCCCAGTTCGAATGGGTAACGCGGGATACCCGTGTGGCGAAATCGCTGCCCGTCTGGGTTTCCCCTGGAAGCGACCGGCGGCTTCGTGCGCCGCAATCAGCCGTCGTTCCAGACCCGGCAATACGTGGAACGCCTGGATGCAGCGCCGCGCATCATGTCGGCTTTCCATTTCGGAGACTTCCATCTGATTCCGAGCTTCGGCCTGCGTGGATCCTACTGGGGCTCGACCCGTCCGCAGGCCCAGGGCCTGGTCATCGGCACCAACGCCACCCGCTTCGCGCGCGACGCTCAGGTCGACCTCGTCTTCCCCGCCCTGGCCAAAGTGGTGGATTCTCCGGCGCGCTGGATGGGCACCAAGCTCAAGCACGTCATCGAGCCGCGCGCCTCGTACCGCTATGTCTCCGGCGTGGCAGATTTCCAAAAGATCATCCGCTTCGACGACATCGAGCTTTTGAACAACACCAACGAAGCCGAGGTGTCGGTGGCGAACCGCATTTACAGCAAGGATCGCGACGGCCGGGTCCGCGAGTTGCTGAGTTGGACGGTGTCGCACCGCCGCTACTTCGATCCCGACTTCGGCGGCAACCTAGTCAACGGCACGCGCAACGTCTTTCAAAGCTCCGCCGATCTCACCGCCTTCGCCTTCTTCGATCAAGCGCGGCGCTATTCGCCGGTGGTGAACGCGTTCCGGGCGCAGCCGCGTCCGGGCCTGGGCGTGGAATGGCGCGCCGACTACGATCCGCTGCGCGGCGGTATCACGAATTCGTCCGTCACCGCCGATGGCCGCGTGGATAACGTCGTGTTGTCGCTCGGCCATACTCAGGTGAAAAGCGAGACGCTGCTTTCGCCGCCCGGCAACCAGTTCCGCGGCTTCATCGGCCTCGGCCGTGAAAACCGGCGTGGCTGGAACACGGGTTTCTTCGCCGTCTACGACTACCGCATCGGTCAGCTGCAGTTCGCCCAAACGCAGGTCACCTACAACTCCGATTGCTGCGGACTCAGCGTGCAGTACCGGCGCTTCAGCTTCGGCACGCGCAACGACAATCAGTTCCGTGTGGCTTTCGTGGTGGCCAACATCGGTTCCTTCGGCACGCTGCGCCGCCAGGAACGCTTCTTCTAGCCCCTACGCCACTTCGTTCGTCTCGCCGGCCAGCTGATTCACCGTGTGATTCAGAACCCGGATGACGTAGTTGTTCGTTTCGGCCTTCAGCTTGTTCCGCAACGCCGCCAAGGCGGGCTTAGCCGCCTCGCCGATCTCGTCCAGCGCCTGCGCCGCTGCCAAGCGCGTCCAATCCTCGGGATTCTCCAGTTCCTTCATCAGCAGCGGCACGTTCTTCGTCACTTTCGCGGAAGCGATCCGCACGATGGCTACCGGATCGTCCTCGAGCACGGCGCCCTTCTGCCGCACCGCCTGATAGCGGACCGCCGGATCGGCATCCGTGGCCGACGGCGCACGCAGGCGCCGCATCAGCGCTTCACCGTCTTCCTGCCGCAAAATGGCATAGCGCGAACCAAGCTTCTTTTCGCGAGCCACCAACTCAGGCTCCGGAACCAAGCCGAGGTCGCGCGTGTCCAGCGCCCAGCGCTCATGCTCGGCGCGCAGCCGTTTCAGCACCGCCGCGTGCTTTGGATCCTGCGCCAGATTCTTCAGCTCCCACGGATCCGCTTGCACATCGTAGAGCTCCTCGGGCGCCTTCTTCGCCGCCATGAACACGGGTGCAGATTGCGGCAACCGGCGCAGCTCGCGCATCGTGGGACCCTTTTCCGGCGTATTCATGTACTGCGAGTAGGGCTTCTCCGGCTCGTAGTTGCGGATGTAGCGATAGCGCGCATCGCGCACCATGCGAACCATGTCGTAGCGCTCATCCATGCGGTCGCGCGCGCCGTGAATGTACTCGCGCCTGGCTGATAAACCGGCACCCAGAAAAGCCCGTCCCTGAAACTGCGCAGGCAACTTCACGCCGGCCAGATTCAACACCGTCGGCGCCAGGTCGATGAAGCTGACCAACTGGTCGTCCACCGAAGCCGGCTTGCCCTGCCCCGCCGCGCGGAACTTCGCCGGAATGCGGATCATCAGCGGCACATGCGTCGACGTTTCATACAGCCACCGTTTGCACCGCGGCTGGCCGACGCCGTGGTCGCCCCAGAAGAACACGATGGTGTCCTCGGCGAGGCCGGCGTCCTCGATCTCCTTCAGGCGCTTGGCGAACGTGATGTCCATCTGCGTAAGGCATTCATAGACATTCGCCCAATCGCGCCTCACCTCGGGCGTATCCGGATAGAACGGCGGCAGTGTCTTCAGCTTCGCCGGGTCCTGAAGCTGTTCGGGCTTCAGATCGGGAATGTCCTTTGCATGCTCCGCCCCGCGGCGCGGATAGCGGCTCTCATGCGTCGTTTCGATGTTGAACACCGCGAAGAACGGCATGCCCGCCGGCCGGTTCTTCCAGTGCGCCTTGCCGCTCACTTCATCCCAGGCATCCTTGGGAACCGGAAAGTTGTAATCGGTCTTCGCGTTGTTCGTGCAGTAGTAGCCCGCCTCGCGCAGGTACGCCGGGAACGCCCGCACGTGCGACGGCAATCTGACTGAGCTCCGCATGTGCGAACTGCCGAGCGACGTGGGGTACATGCCCGTGATGATTCCCGAGCGCGACGGCGCGCAGACGCCCGCCACCGTGTACGCCCGCGTGTAACGGACCGCCTTCTTCGCGAAGGCATCCAGGTTCGGCGTGATGGCGTGCGGATCGCCGTAGCAGCCCAGCATCGGGCTCGAATCTTCGCAAGAAATCCACACGATGTTCGGCCGCGGCGGCGCCTGCATCGCCGCGGCGCCCAGCAACAAATCTCTCCGGCGCATCATTTCGTCACCTGCTTGATCACGTCGAGCTTGGCGTCGCTCAAATATCCATAGCGATTGATCCAGATGCCCTTGTCGGCCGCCTTCCACGCCACCGACAATCGCTCCTGGAAGTCGTTCAACGGCCCGTAGCCATGCGCCAACGCATAGCAGCCCGGCGACGCCAGAATCTTCTTGCGTTGGGCATTCACCCCGGCGCGATGTGGCTCGTCCGGCTCCGGGTAACGGCAGTCCGCCAGGCTACGATAGTGCCCGTCGTCGTCGAGCTCGAGCCAGCGGGCCAAAGCCGGCACCAGCTTCTTGTCGTCGAGCCCCGAATTCGCCTTCAACAGTTGCTCGGCATAGAAGCGCATCATCATCGGCCAATGCATCGTGTAGAGCTTCACGCTCAGCGGCCGGGCCACCTCCGGCGTCATGCCCGCCCACGCGTTGAACGGCGGCGGAAACGCATTGGGCAGCAGTTCGCACTTGGGCGCCGCTTCCTTGATCACGTCGCCCACTTCGTCAAGCAGGCGCGCGGCCATCACTTGCTTCAGCTTGCCCCACGACCCGCCCTTCAGCCGGCCAAACTTCGCAATCTCGCTTTCGACATTAGCGTTCGTCAGCCTGCCGTGCAAGCGCCCGTACCATTCGCTGGCTTCCTTGCGCAGCTCGGCGATGCGGAGGGTGGTACCGGCGCAAGCCGCCGCCGCGGGCTCGCTGAAGTCGAGGAACAGATCGTCGAGGAAGTAGGGTGGGTACTCCGGCCAATCGAGCCGCAGCCCATCGATCTCGGGATAGACGCGCAGGATGTCGCGCACCAGCGCCATCAGGTACGCGCGGATCTCCTTGCTGCCCAAGCTGCCGTTCTTCGCCAACGACCGTTTCGGGATCGAACCATCCGGCAAACGCGGCTTGTCTTCATCCACCGGACCGCCGAACTGCACGCGGTAGCCCGGCGGAATCGCCGCCTGAATCTGGAAGTACACCTTCACACCGCGGCGTTGCGCCTCGCGGACAAAGTCCTTGATCAAGCCGCCCTGCTTGCGCGTCAAGTCCGTCGGGCGCGACGGCTGATAGCGGAGCCCGTCGAAAAGCCTGAAGTCGTGCTCGAAGCTCGGCGCGGTGTTCACCCACAGCTCGCGCTTGCCGAAGAGCGGCCGGTCGAGCAAGCGGACTTTGCCCGCATCGGCGTCGATGGGCGGCTCGCGCGACCCCGTCTTCTCCGGCGCCGGCTCCATCACGTAGGGCGACGTCGCGATAGCGGTGACGCCCGCGCGCTCCACCAGATTCTTCAGCACGCCATCGACGCCCTCGGTCTGTATCCATTCGGGCATCATCGTTACGCCGACGAAGCGTGGCGCGCGCGCGGCAAACACGAACCCACGACGGGTCAAGCCAAGCATAGAATAGCTCTCACTATATGAAAAAAGTGACCCGTCGCCACGCCGCGCTGTCGAGCTTCGGCATTCTGAAAGCCCGCTCGCAGAATCGCCAACAGCCGAACCTGTTGTTCATCATCGCTGACGATCACTGCGGCTACGTGCTCGGCGCGAACGGCAACAAGCAGGTGGAGACGCCGAACCTCGACCGCCTGGCCACGCAAAGCACCTATTTCTCCAATCACCATTGCAATCAGCCCGTCTGCACGCCGTCGCGCCAAAGTCTGATCACCGGCCAACTGCCGCACATGGCGGGCGTCACGGTGCTCAAAACGCCGCTCGATCAAAACAAACCCACCGTGCCCAAGCAGTTGAAGAAGGCCGGTTATCACACCGGCGTCATCGGCAAGATGCACTTCAATACGCCGGGCAAGAGCGGGCTCCACGGTTTCGATTACTGCGTGACCGAGGATGTGTTGAACCAGCAATGGAACCGCAACGTGAAGGCCGCGCCACTGCCCGAGGGCACGCGCGCGAAGCCGCAGTGGCGCCCATTCCGTGACCACGCCCGCATCTGGCTGAATAGCGAGAAGCTTCCCTTCCCCGCCGCGAGGCCGACATGAAGGCGGCCTACCAACTGAAGCTCGCCGACGAGTATCTGGGCGCGCACAAGGACAAGCCGTTCGCGCTCTGGCTGAGCTTTCACGAGCCCCATTCGCCCTACGACTTCCCCTACGAAGACCGCGCCGCCATCGACCCTCGCCAATTCGCCGTGCCCAAAGTCGGCGCCGAGGACGCCTGGCAGATCCCCAACATCTTCGCCGACCTCACGCCCGAAGAGAAGCAAGGCATCATCGCGGCCTACTACACGTCGGCCCGCTATCTCGATCGCAACGTCGGCCGCGCGCTGAAGATGCTCGAGGAGAAGGGTCTGGCGGAGAACACGCTGGTGGTCTACTGCGCCGACCATGGCTATTGCCTCGGCCAGCACGGCCGCTTCGAGAAACACTGCGGCTATGACCCTGCCCTCCATGTGCCGCTCATGATGCGTTGGCCGGGCAAGATCCGCGCGGGTCGCGTGAACGACCTGACGGAGCACATCGATCTGCCCCACACGCTCACCGACCTGCTCGGCCTGGAAGCGCTCCCCGTCCGCCACGGCCACTCGATGCGGGCCTATCTCGAAGGCAAAAAGATGAAAGCCCGCGACCACGTCTTCAGCCAGTACCTCGAGAACGAAGAAGCGTACTTGAAGACGCCTCGCTGGAAATACATCATCGGCTCCGGCCGCCGCAAACGGACCGACGGGTATGAAACAGCCAACCCAACGCCGGGCCGCTACCAGCGCCTGTTCGACCGCCAGGCCGACTCCGGCGAATTCACCGACGTCGCCGCAAAAAACCCGGCGGTGGTCCGGCAGCTTCAGGATCTGTTGCTGGCCCGTTATCGCGCCACGCATCCCGACGCCGCTCAGGAGCCGCAGCGCGTTAGCCGCGAAGAAGCGCTCGAGTTCTACTTGCGCCCGCGGGACGCTTAGCTGGCGCTGGTCTCCGGTGCCGGAGTTTCCACCCAGCCCGGCACGGGCACGTCGCCGGCGCTTGCGGAAATGACGGTCCAGGCCCGCTCCAGCGCTTGTTCCAACTCCGCCACCGAGACAGGCTTCGAGACGAAATCTCGCATGCCGGCGGCCAGACACTCGCCGCGATCGCTTTCCGACGCGTTCGCCGTCATGGCAATCACGTAAGGCGTCAGCGGCAGTTCCGCCAGCCGGCGCGCGGCCTCCATCCCATCCATTTCCGGCATCTGGACATCCATCAGCACCACGTCGAACGCAATGGCCTGGCAGGCATCCAGCGCTTCGCGTCCATTCACCACCACTTGCGGATCGTAGCCCAGTTTCTGCAGCAAGCCCACCGCCACTCGCTGGTTGACGAGGTTGTCCTCCGCCAGCAAAATACGCAAGGGCTTCGCCGCCACGGGCACCGGCAGTCCATCCTCCGTGCCCCGGTTCCCCACCGGCGAAACAGGCTCGAGCAAATGCTCGAGCGCCGCGCGAAATCGGGAAGGCAGCACCGGCCGCCGCACCGTGCCTTCCGCCTTGCGTGCCGGAGCTCTGAGCCAAAGTTGTTGTGGGCTCGCCGCGCCAATCACGATGTCGGCGCCCGTCTCATCGTCCACCGTCAACAGCCCCCAGCTCTCCGTGTAGAGCGCCAGGTTCGCGCGCGTCGCCTCCGGCAGTTCCTGATAGAACACCGTGCGGCCCGCAATGGCGCCCTCGGGCACCTTCTTCCCCATCAAACCGGTGCCGGCGAGCTCGATCCAAAACTCGCTTCCTTCGCCAAACGTGCTCGCCACGCCAATCTGCCCGCCCATCAATTGCACCAGGCGCCGCGTAATGGCCAAGCCCAACCCCGTACCGCCGAACTTGCGGGTCGTGGAAGCGTCAGCCTGAGTAAAGGATTCGAACATCTTCGGCAAGCGGTCTTCGGGAATCCCGATGCCGGTGTCACGGACGGTGAAGCGAAAGCACCAGTCACCGTCGGGCAGAGCTTCAGCGGACGCCCGCAGTTCCACGTAGCCCTTCGACGTGAACTTCACCGCGTTGCCCAGCAGATTCATGAACACCTGCCGCAGGCGCGTGGCATCGCCGCGCATCGTCTGCGGCACGCCGGGCTCGATGGCCAACAGCAGTTCCACGCCTTTGGCGTGCGCATTGGTGCCGAACAGGCTCACCGCTTCTTCCAGCATCACGTGCAAGTTGAAGAGCTGATCTTCCAATTGCAGCTTGCCGGATTCGATCTTGGAAAAATCGAGGATGTCGTTCAGCACGCCGAGCAAAGCCTGGCTCGAAGCGTGCAGCAGCGAAGCGCATTCACGAGTCTCCCCGTCGAGGGGCTGTTCGAGCAGCAAGGCGGACATGCCGAGCACGCCATTCATCGGCGTCCGGATCTCGTGGCTCATGTTGGCCAGGAACTGACTCTTCGCCGCCGACGCCCGTTCAGCCGCGTCTTTGGCCTCCTGCAAAGCCGCCGCCTGCTTCTTCATCCGGACCAGCAACCATCCCGCCGCCACGGCCGCCACCACACTCAGGCCCGCCAAGCCCGCCAGCACCGTGCCGCGCGCCACGTTGTCCGACGGCGCCGCCCAGTCCACTCGCAGGTCGCCGGGTGAGGCCACCAACAGATGCTGAACCAGCGGCGTGCGGCCTTTCTCATCCCAGCGCACCGTATCCACGCCCGTCAGCGTCACCCGGCTGCCCGCCTGCGGTACCGCGGATCGTCCAAAGCCGCGCACAGTCGCGCCAAAACGCGTGCGGCCCGATTCCAGCGTCAACTCGGCGTCCGGCCCGGCCGGCACGCAGGCGAGCAAGTTCGCCTCCACCCGCACCAGCCGTCGATCGCCGAGCCCCAAAGCAAACTCTGTCTCCTTCAGCGCCACCGGACCAATCGCCGCAGCTCCCCCGCCGGCGTACGCCAAGGGCTCGCGCATCATGATGGCGCCGTCGGACTGCGGCCGCGCGAACCCCGCCAGCGCCACCGCCATCCCCGGTTTCATGTCCGCCGCATGCGCGGCCTGCACCTCGAGCCCGCCGGTGTTGTCCTGCACGAAATAGCGCCCGGCGCCATCGCTCCACGTCACCCGCGCGTCCACGCGAACTCTGCGCAGCAACAGCCCGCCGCTGCCGTACACCAGCAGGTCGCCGATCTTCGTCACCGGCATCGACGCCGGCGCCGACCGCGCCGCCTCGAGCGTCCGCACGTCGTTCTGGACATCGGTGATCCACACGCTCGACCCCGTCCGCTGCCCCTGCGGATTCACTCGCACGCGCGCCACGCCACGCACGCGGACGCGCGAATCGATCATCGCGTCCAACGCCACCGGATGATTCGTCCGCCAGTAGACAGCCAGCTCGTAGCCGTTCTCCACCAGATCGAGCACGATCTCCATGGGCCGCTGCTTGCCGCGCGTGGCACGTACGGCCACCACGCGGCCTTCGGTGGACACGAAGCGGTTGTCGTAGCGATCGCTCTGCAGCTCCTCGAGCGGCACCTCGGCGGGCGTTACACTCAGCCCGTGCTTCAGAATGACGATCTTCTGCGGACGGATGCGAGGGTGATAAAGGTCGTCATCGGTGATGCCTTCCACGTAGACCTGGTCCCCCACGTGAACACCGTCACCAACGCCGGCTTCGGTCCACACCTGGATGCCCGCGTGCGAGGCCGGATCCTCGAGTTGAAATCCGCCCGGCACATCGCCATTCGGGCGCGCCGAGCTCCGCCACAAGTAGGTGACCACACCCTCCACCCGGACCGGATGCCGCTCACCCGCCCGCACACGGCCCAGCGCCAGCACAGCGGGAATCTGCTCGATGCGCGGACGCTCCGCCTCGGCGGCATGCGCCAGCATGCCCACCAGCAGCACGGCGGTCGGGCGTCCGAGTGGTCCCATATTGGATCAATCGGATATCGGCGTCTTATTACCTGCGCTTTATGGGCTATCAGTCCCATCCCGGGCGAGTCATACGACCTTCGCCTCGAGCTCCGCCCAACGCGCATAAAGCCGCGCCACTTCGTCGTCGGCCTTCTGCATCTCTTCGTACGCTTCTGCCAGGCGCGCGGCGTCCGCCATCACGGCCGGATCCTGCATCGCGGCCTTCCAAACGTGCGCCTTTTCCTCTGCTTCCAGCACCTTGGCCTCCATGCCGTCCCATTCGCGCTGCTCGAGATAGGAAAGCTTTTTCTTCGCCGTCGACCCGCTGGCCGCCTCCGGCGCAGGAGCAGTCTCCTTGGCCGCCTTCGGCTCTTCCTTCGCCGGCGCCATGGCCTGCGCCTGCTCCCACTGCGAATAATCCGCGTAGACGCGCGCCGTTCCGTCGCCATCCAACCCCAGCACGGCCGTCGACACGCGATCCATCATGTAGCGGTCGTGCGTCACCAGTACCAGCGCGCCGGGAAAATCCAGCAGATTCTCCTCGAGCGTCTCGAGCGTCGGGATATCCAGGTCGTTGGTCGGCTCGTCAAGCATCAACACGTCAGCGGGCTCGAGCATCAGCCGCGCGATCTGCACGCGCGCGCGCTCCCCGCCCGACAGCCGCGAGATCGGTTGCTCGAGTTGCTCGGGCTGAAAGCTGAAGCGCCGCGCCCAGGCGATAACGTGGGTCGGCCGGTCGCGAAAGATCACCGAATCGCCGTGCGGGCAGAGCGCGCGCTTCAGGCTCAGGTCGCCGGATAGCTGCTCGGCGCGATTCTGCGCGAAGTAAACCACCCGCAGTTGATCGGCGCGCGTCACCGTGCCGCTGTCGGGCTCGAGCTCACCGCCGAGCACGCGCAGCAGCGTCGTCTTGCCGCTGCCATTCGCGCCCGCCAGGCCCAGCCGCAAACCGGGCGTCAGAATCACGTCGAGCTCTTCGAACAGCGCCTTGCCCCCCATCCGCTTCGTCAACCCCTCGGCCACGATCAGCTTCTTCGTCTGCCGGTCGCTGGCCGTGAAGTCGATCCGCACGCGCGACGTCCGCCGGCGCGTCTCCACGTCGGTCAGTTGATCCATCAGCTCATACGCCGTATCGATGCGCGCCTTCGATTTCGTCGTCCGCGCCTTCGGACCCCTCCGCAGCCATTCCACCTCGCGCCGCACCTTGTTCGCCAACGCTTCCTCGAGCTTCGCTTGCGCCTCCATCCAGGCTTCCGCTTCTCGAGAAAGTCGGCATAGGCGCCATCGGTCACGAAAATGCCATTCGGATAAGCCGGCGCGAGCTCGGCCACCTGCGTGGCAACGTTCTCCATGAAGTAGCGATCATGCGTGATGGTCACCGACGCAAACCGCGCCTGCTTCAGCACGCGCTCCAGCCACAGGATGCCCGCCAGATCGAGGTGATTCGTCGGCTCGTCCAGCAGCAGCAGGTCGGGCTCGGCGGCCATGCCTTCCACAATCGCCAGACGCTTCTTCCATCCCCCAGACAGCGATTCCACCGGCGCGCTGTAATCGTCGAAGCCCGCCTGCGTCAACAGCATCTGCCGGCGCGGATCCTCATCCGCCCGCACCACGCCGCCCACCGTCGCTCCGGCGGGAAACACGGATTCCTGCGCGACGTAGGCCATTTTCGCCAGCTTGCGCAGCGCCACCTCGCCTGAGTCAGCTTCGTCCTGCCCGGCCAGAATGCGGAGCAGCGTCGATTTTCCCGCGCCATTGGGCCCGATCAAAGCGATCCGGTCGCCATCGGAGACGGAGAAGGCGATCTCCTTGAACAGGGTCTGGGCGCCAAACGACTTTCGCAATCCACGCGCCCCGATGAGCAATGCCATTGTTTCCAGTCTAAGATGGGTGAACCGGATGAACCCGAATCGCCGTGAACAGTGGGGCTGGTACTTCTATGACTTTGCCAACTCCGCCTTCGCTTCCACCGTTCTTACTCTCTTCCTTGGCCCCTATCTGACGGCCCTGGCCAAAGCCGCCTCGGGCGTCGACGGCCATGTGCATCCGTTCGGCCTCACCATCGAGCCACGCTCCTTCTGGAGCTATTGCGTCTCGCTTTCGGTGGTCACCCAGGTGATCTTTCTCCCGCTGGTGGGCGCCATTGCCGACGCGGGCCGCCGTAAGAAGCAACTGCTCGCCAGCTTCGCTTGGCTCGGCGCGGGCGCCACCATGGCGATGTACTTCCTTCAAGGCGACCGCTACCTGCTGGGCGGCGCGCTCTTCCTCATCGCCAACCTCAGCTTCGGCTGCGCGAACGTCGTCTACAACAGCTTCCTGCCGGAGATCTCTACGCCCGAGGAGCGCGACAAGGTCTCTTCGCAAGGTTGGGCGCTCGGCTACACCGGCGGCGGCATTCTGCTGGTACTGAACCTCATCCTCTACGCCAACGCCGCCAAGCTCGGTCTCGAGGAAAGCATGGCGGTGCGCATCAGCCTCGCCTCCGCCGGCATCTGGTGGGCAATTTTCGCCCTGATCCCGGTCTCCATCCTCCAGAACCGCGGCGAATCGCGCTTGCATGAACAAGGCTCGCTGTTGACCGCCGGCTTCCGCCAACTCGGCCGTACCCTCGCCCACGTGCGCACCTATCCGCGCACCATGACATTCCTCATCGCGTATCTGCTCTATAACGACGCGATTCAATGCATCATCGCGCTCGCCGGCCAGTTCGGCAGCGACGAACTGAAGCTCCCGATGGGCACCTTGACTCAGGCCATTCTCATGGTCCAATTCGTCGCCGCGCTGGGCGCCTGGCTCTTCGGCATGATCGCCCAGAAGCTCTCCGCGCACAAGACCGTCATGATCGCGCTCGTCTGCTGGATCGGCATTCTCATCTATGCCTATGCCGGCGTGAAGGGCGCCAGCGAGTACTTCGTGATGGCCGGCCTCGTCGGCCTCATCATGGGCGGCAGCCAGGCGCTCAGCCGCTCGCTCTATTCGCTCATGATCCCCAAGGGCAACGAAGCCGAGTACTACGGCCTCTACGAGATCAGCGACAAGGGCACCAGTTGGGCGGCGCCGCTCATCTTCGGCCTCATGCTGCAGTGGACCAAGGATTATCGCCTCTCCATCCTCTCGCTCATCGTATTCTTCATCGCGGGCCTCGCCGTGCTGACGCGCGTGAATGTCGAAAAAGCGGCGGAGGACGCCCAGCGTTGACCGTCGCGCTGGATGCCACGCCGTTGAGCGTCCCCACCGGTGGCATCCGCCGCTACGTCGCCGAGCTCCATCGCGCCCTCGCCCAGCGCTTCCAAACCGACCACTGGCTCCTGCTGTCCGACCAACTCACGCCGCCGGGCGATTGGTGGCATCGCCGCTGGTGGCTCAACGGCCTGCGCGCGAAACTGCTCGACGCCCACGCCGACCTGTTCCACGGCACCGACTTCGCCGTGCCCTACCGGCGCGCCTGCCCCGCCGTGATGACCATCCATGACCTCTCTCCCTGGCGCTATCCGCATGTTTCGGCGCGCGTCCGCCAACGCGTGCCGTGGCTCCTCCGCACGGGCCGCGCCGCGCGCGTCATCACGCCCAGCGAAGCGATCCGGCGCGAAGTGATCGCGCACTTCCACCTGAAGCCGGATTACGTGCACGCCATCCCCCTCGCCGCCGCAAGCGTCTTCCAGCCTCAAACGACAGACAAGCCCGCGCGCCCCTATCTCCTCACCGTCGGTGCGCTCGAACCGCGCAAAGGCCTGCCAAAAGCCATCGACGCCTGGCGACCATTCAAAGCCACCCACGACCTCGTCATCGTCGGCCGCGATCAAGGCGTCCGCGGGCCCCAGGAAGACGGCCTGCGCTACACCGGCGCCATCAGCGACGACGAGCTCGCGCATCTCTACACCCACGCCACCGCCTTCCTGTTTCCCTCCGAATACGAGGGCTTCGGCCTCCCCGTCCTCGAAGCCATGCAATGCGGCGCGCCAGTGATCATTTCCACCGACCCCGCGCTCCAGGAGACCGCTGGCACCGCAGCCCAAACAGCCCGCACCGGCGACGAATGGTGCGCTGCCGTCGCCCACGCCATCGAACACCCCGATCCCGAACCCGGCTTCGAACGCGCCCGCCAGTTCTCCTGGCAACGCACCGCCGAACTCCATCACGAGGTCTACGAACTTGCTCTCGGGAGCCATTGAGCGCCGGGCCCTCATCGTCTGCCCCGAGGCGCCCTTCCCGCCCATCGGCGGCGGACCGCTGCGGACGGCCTCCCTCGTCCACTACCTCGCCCAGCGCTACACGCTCGACGTCATCGTCTTCCGCGAGCCCGGCGCGCCCGATCCACGCGATGCGTTCCCGAAGGATCTGGTCCGCCGCGTCGACGTCATCGATCTGCCCGCTCATGGCAAATCGAAGTCCGCTCGCGCCGTGCGCAACCTCGGCCGCTGGCTCCGCGGCGTGCCCCCGCATGAGGACCGCTTCGGCGGCTTCCGGCTCCCGCTCGACGGCCGCTACCACGTCGGCGTCGTCGAGCACTTCTGGGCGTCCAGCTACGTCGATCAGCTCCGCCCTGTCTGCGAAAAGCTCGTTCTCGACCTCCACAACATCGAATCCGTCTTCTACGAAAAGCGCGCCGCCTTCGAAACCGCCGCTGTCGCCAAGCTCTTTCCCCGCTTCGCCGCCGCCAACCGCCGCCTCGAACGCGAGCGCTTCCCCCGCTTCGACCTTCTGCTCTGCCCCAGCGCCGACGACGCCGCGCGCACCGGCCAGCCCCACGCCACCGTCGTCGCCAACACCATCCCGGAGCAGCCGTTGCCGCCGCAAGCCGAAGAGCCCGCGCTCGCCTTCAGTGGCAACCTGGAGTTCCCGCCGAACGTCACCGCCATTGAGTGGTTCGGGCGCGAGGTCTGGCCGGCCATCGTCGAAGAGTTCCCCGCCCTGCGCTGGCGTCTGATCGGCAAGAACGCGGCCCACATCGAACCGCTCACCGTCCACCTGCCCAACCTCCAGATCGCCGGCGCCGTCGACGACGCGGTGAAGGAGCTCGCCCGCTGCCAAATCGCCATCGTGCCCTTGCAAAACGGTTCCGGCACTCGCCTCAAGATCATCGAAGCTTGGGCGGCCGGCATTCCGGTCGTCTCCACCTCGATCGGGGCGGAGGGTCTCGAGGCAAAATCCGGCGAACATTTGGTGATCGCCGACACCCCGGAAGCCTTCACCGCCGCCTTGCGCCAGTTGCTTGTAAACAAAGAACTACGGCACCGCATCGGTTTCGCCGGGCGAGGGTTCTATGAAGAGAGGTACACTTGGAAGGCAGCCTGGCAACAGCTGGCCTCCGCCGGGCTCTGATCGAAAGCGCCTGACCAGTCATCTATACTTGAGTCATACGGGGATGAAGTTCGCCATCGATGCCCATGCCATCGGGCAGAAGTTAACGGGTAATGAAACCTATATCCGTAATCTGCTCAAGGGCTTTGCCACGCTCGATCGCGAAAGTGAGTTCACCACCTTCATCGCCGGCGCCGAAGTAGCCAGCGACATTCCCGCGCGCTTCGCCCGCGAAGTCGTCTCCACGAATCCTTATCTTCGCCTCGGCTACCAGATCCCCAACCGCGTCGCCAGCCTCAAGCCGGACCTGCTGCATGTGCAGTACACCGCGCCGCTCTGGGGCAACACGCCCGTCGTGGTCAGCGTGCACGACGTCAGTTACCTCGAGTACCCGGAGTACTTCTCCACCTTCCGCGCCCGGCAGCTCATGCTCACCGTGAAGCGCACGGTCCAGCGCGCCGCCCACATCCTCACGCCCAGCGAGTTCTCCCGCCAGGCCGTCGCCCGTTGGTACAACCTCGACCCCGACCGCATCACCGTCGTCCACAACGCCGTCGATTCCAGCTTCCGCCCCGTGGCCCGCGAAGTGGCCCAGGCGTGGCTGCTCCGGCACAAGAACGTCGCCTGGCCCTACGTGCTCACCGTCGGCGACCTCCAGCCGCGCAAGAATCACATCGGCCTCATCAAGGCCTTCGAAGACGTGATGCGCGCCCACCCGCAGCTCACTCATCGCCTCGTCATCACCGGCAAGGACACCTGGTTCGCCCCCCAGATCCGTGCCGCCGCCAAGGCGTCCAGCGTGGCGGACCGCATCGTCTTCACCGGCTTCGTCGACGACGAAGAGCTCCACCACTACTATTCCGGCTGCGAAGCGTTCGTCTATCCGTCTTTCTACGAGGGCTTCGGCCTGCCGATCCTCGAGGCCATGGCCTGCGGTCGCGCCGTCGCTTGTAGCCAAACCTCAGCCATGCCGGAAGTGGCCGATTCCGCCGCCCTGCTCTTCGACCCCGCCCGCCCCGATGAGATCGCCCGCAGCCTGCGCGATCTTCTGGTGGACGCGCAACTTCGCGCGCGCATGGAACGTCTCGGTAACCAGCGGGCCGCGCTCTTCAGTTGGGAACGCTCCGCGCAGAGGACTCTCGATGTTTACTACTCCGTGGCCGGCCAGCGGCGCGACCGTTTGGCGAAAGCCGTCTCCGTCGCGCAGCGCTAATTTCCTGCTCCTTCTGGTGGCCGCCTTCCCGGCGTCCGCCGCGCTCGCCCCGGAAACGCTGCGTTACTCCATCAATTGGCCCAGCGGCCTCAGCCTGGGCGAAGGCACGCTCATCACCAGCCGCGGCCAGAACGCCTGGCAAGCCAGCTTCGTCGTCGAGGCGTCGCTCCCCGGGTTCACCGTCAGCGAAAGCGTGAAGTCCGACATGACGCTGGACTTCTGCAGCATGACGCTCGAGAAGAACGCCCAGCGCGGCCGCCGCATCTCCGACGAGACCACCACCTTCGACCCCAAATCCGGCACCGCCACGCGCAAGACCAAGAACGGCGGCAAGACCGACATCAGCATCAGCCAGTGCGGCCGCGACGTTCTGGCCTTCGTCCAATTCGCCCGGCAGGAACTGGCGCAGGGCCGCGTGCCCGCCCCATCCACCGTGCTCTACGGCGCGCCCTATCAGGTCCGCATGGACTACGCCGGCACGCAGAACGTCAAGGTGAACGAGCAGGCCACCGTCGCCGACAAGGTGAACGTCAGCATCAAAGGCCCGCAGGCCAACGTCACCGTGGAAGCCTTCTTCGCCAAGGACGCTGGCCGCACGCCCGTCATGATCCGCGTTCCCTTTACCCTGGGCACGTTCTCCCTGGAGCTGGTCCGTTAGCTTGAAGATTGCGTTCTTCTCCCCGTTGCCCCCGGCGCGCAGCGGCATCGCCGATTACAGCGCCGCCCTGCTCGAACCGCTTCAGAAGCTAGCCCAGGTCGACGTTTTCACCGAAGCACCGAAAGCCTTCGACCCGAAAGCCTACGATGCCCTGCTCTATCAGATGGGCAACAACGGCTACCACGTCTTCACCTACGAGCTCGCCCTGAAGTACCCCGGCGTCGTCGTGATGCACGAATCGAACCTGCATCACCTGATGACCGAAATCACCATCAAGCGCGACAATTGGGACGCCTACCTGCGCGAAGTGGAGCACGATGGCGGCGTCGAAGCGCTCGCTTTTGCGCAACGTGTGCGCGCCCTCGAAGTCGGCCCGGATTACGAAGGCGTCCCCATGCTCCGTCGCCTGATGCAGGCGTCGAAAGGTGCCATCGCCCACAGCGACTTTGTCGCCGCCGACCTCCGCCGCGCCGGCCTCACGGCTCCCGTCGCCGTCATCCCGCACGGCGCCTGGATTCCGCCCGCGCCGGACCGCATGGGCACGCGCCATCGCCTCGGCCTCGACGCCCGCACGCCCTTGATCGGCATCTTCGGCTTCCTCAAGCCCTACAAGCGCATCGCCGAATCGCTGCGCGCCTTTCGCCGCTTGCTCCGCGTCCGGCCCGACGCCCGGATGATCCTCGTCGGCGAGCCCCACCCCGACCTCGGCCTCGACCAGCTGCTCGACAGCCTCCAGCTCCGCCACGCCGTCCGCGTGCTCGGCTTCACGCCCATCGAGGAGTTCACCGGCTTGATCGCCGCCTGCGACATCATCCTCAATCTCCGCTTTCCCACCGTCGGCGAAAGCTCCGGCACGCTCTTGCGCTCGCTCGGCCTCGGCCGCGCCGTGCTCGTCTCCGACCTCGGCAGCTTCGCGGAGTATCCCGACGACATCTGCCTGAAGGTGCCCGTCGGCGCCGGCGAAGAGGACATCCTCTTCGAGTACCTCAATCTGCTCGTCTCCCGCCCCGAGCTCGCCCAGGCGATGGGCGACCGCGCGCGCGACTGGGTCACCCGCGAGTGTCCCTGGGACCGCGTCGCCGAGCGCTACGTCGCCTTCCTCGATGCGGTCGCCAACAACAAGCCGTGGACGCCGCCCACTTCGAACAAGCCCCTGGAGCCAATGCCCTCCGTCGAAGTCCCCGGCGACTACATCACCAGTTGGACCACCGATCCCGGCGCCAAGCAATACCTCGCCCACCACACCACGCGCTTTGAAAAGACGCTCGCGCTCACCCCGCCCGGCGACGAGTCGAAAAGCATCCTCGAGATGGGCGCTTATATGCAGATCACGCCGTCGCTGAAAACCAAGCTCGGCTACGGCACCGTCCGCGGCTGCTATTACGGCCCCGCCGGCCAGGTCGACCCCAAGGAGGTCGTCTCCGAAACCGGCGAAATCTTCCGCTGCGACGTCGACCTTTTCGACGCCGAGCACGACGTCTTCCCTTACGCCGACCAGAGCTTCGACACCGTGCTCTGCTGCGAGCTCGTCGAGCATTTGAAAGAAGATCCCATGCACATGATGGGCGAGATCAACCGCATTCTGAAGCCCGGCGGCCATCTCGTGCTCACCACACCGAACATCGCCAGTCTCCGCGCCATCTCCGCCATCCTGCACGGCTACCATCCCGGCTTCTTCCCCGCCTACATCCGCCCCGCCGCCGGCGGCGAGACCGACGCCCGCCACGCACGCGAATACACGGCCAAAGAAGCCTATCTGCTCCTGCACGATTCCGGCTTCGACATCGAAAAGCTCGAAACCGGCCCCTTCCGCGACGAGCCCAAGCCGGAGCTCGAATGGGTCGTCACCATGCTGCAGCAGTTCGGCATGCCCGAAGACCTGCGCGGCGACGGCCTCTATATCGTCGGCCGCAAGATCGGCCCGCTCCGCGAGCGCTACCCGGCATGGTTGTACTCCTGAGCAGCGCGCCCGGCGCCGCCGGCGACCTCCAGGTCGCCTGCCGCACCGATGCGCCCTCGCTCGGCTGGCAGGTGTTCGACGCGCGCACCGGGCTCTTCCTCTCCGAAGGCGAATGGCACGACGCCGCGCCCGATTCCACCGCGCTCACCCTCTCCGTCCCACAGACGCCCGGCCACTACCGCGTCTTCATCTCCTCGCGCGACGACGCGCACGGCTGGCACTACACCCAGGGCCGCCCGTTCCTCCTCGTCGAAGCCGAAGTCGCCGCCGACGGCCGCGTCGCCTGGGGCGCCATCGCCCAGCGCACGCTCAGCTCACTCCGCTGGCGTCAGCTTCCGCAGACCCTCTCGAACGCGCTGACGAAGCCGTTCACGAGCCTCTGGCAGAATCGCTCGCTGCTCGCCTCGCTCGTCCGTCGCGACCTCGCCGCGCGCTACCGCGGCAGCTTCGGCGGCCTCACGTGGACCATCCTGAGCCCCCTGCTCCTCATGGCGACCTACTACTTCGTCTTCGCCGAAGTGCTGAAAAGCCGCTTCCCCGGCGACCCCTCGCGCGAAGGCTTCGCTCTCTACTTCCTCGCCGGCATGATTCCGTGGCTCGCCTTGAGCGAAGCGCTCGGCCGCGCGCCGGGCATCCTGCTCGAGCATCGCAATCTCATCCAGAAGCTCGTGTTCCCGGTCGACCTGCTGCCCGCCAAACTCGTCGCCGCCGCCGTGGTGAACAGCGTCTTCGCGCTCGCCGTCTTTCTTGTCTTCCTCCTCGCCACCCGCGGCACCATCCCCGCCACCGCAGCGCTGCTCCCGCTACTCTGGCTCCCGCAAATCTTCTTGACGCTCGGGCTCACCTGGCTCCTCGCCGCCCTCGGCGCCTTCCTCCGCGACCTCACACAGCTCATCGGCTTCCTGCTCACGCTGTGGTTCTTCCTTACTCCCATCTGTTATCCGGACACGGCGCTCCCCGAAGCCGTCCGCCCCATCCTCGGCAAGAACCCGGCGTACATCCTCGCCCGCGCCTGGCGGGCGATTCTCGTCGAGGGCCACGCACCGGAATGGCTGGCGCTCGCCAAGCTCACAGCGTTGTCACTCGCCACGCTCTGGCTCGGCTACGCCGTGTTCCATAAGCTCCGAAAGGGCCTGGCCGATATCCTGTAGGGCAGGATCACCGGCCTCGATCTCGTTTCCAAGCTGGCTTCGAAACCGCGCATTCGCAAGGCCATCCTGAACGAAGCTTGCCCCGTCTACAAGGCCTGAGGGTCCCTACTCTCGCCGTCATGATCGGAGCGGCTGATCGGGAACCGATTTTCGTCTGTCGGCGGCGCGATCTCGCCCATCATCCGACCGTTACTTCTTGGGAGCCTTGGCACAAGGCTGTCGCTTCGGTGCCGACGGCTCTTCGCCTCGCCTCACTGCGGTCAGCATCAGGCTTTGATGTTCCCGGTCGGGCACGCAGTTGGCTTCAAGAAGGCTCGGGGCAAGCAACTGGCGGTTGTAAGGGTCCATAGTCCAGCCTTCCTTGCTGTTGACGTCCTTGTTTGTGAACTGCGTTCCAAAGACCTGCGGTTGTCCGAGCCGATGCAAGTAGCGATCTAATGAAGCGGCTGCCAGCCACCGTGCGCTCAAACCGCCCTTGCCTAGCGCTGTAACAGCCAGCACATGCGCAAAGAGGATGTCTTCCGGGGTGTCGCCGTGCTGGAACACCATTGCTGCCCGCTCATAGTCCTTACCGGTCCGCAGCGACCCTAAGTCGATCAGTTCGCGAACACGCTTCCTGCGAGAGGCGTCCCGTGGACCGACCAACGTCCAGTCGACAGCGCCAACAGATCCTTCACGATCTTTCTGGTCGGCCTCATAGATCTCTCTGAGTTCGGTGCTGTCCATCGGCTCGGCGGCTTCACCGCGGGTCCCGAAAGAAAGCAGAAAAAAGACTGCAGCGGTGAGCGGGGGTACGTACGTGGAGCGCATTCCATCAGCGTATCCTTGATCCAAATGCGATTGGCGGACTTCCACCGTGTCACCGGTAAGGCATCGTCCCCATTTATCCCTCGCGCGAACACGTGCTCGGCGTCCGGTGCGTCCGCACGCTCCGCAGCGTCTCCCGCCCCATCGACCTCGCCATCGTCGCCAGCGACCCCGCCGATGTCCCCCTCGCCCTCCAGGATTGCCTCGAACTTCCTGCGCGACCTCTCCCAGCTCATCGGCTTCCTATTGACGCTCTGGTTCTTCCTCACGCCCATCTGTTATCCGGACACGGCGCTCCCCGAAGCCGTCTCCCCATCCTCGGCAAGAACCCGGCCTACATCCTGGCCCGCGCCTGGCGGGCAATTCTTGTCGAAGGCCACCCGCCGGAATGGCTCGCGCTCGCCAAGCTCACGGCGCTGTCACTTGCCACGCTCTGGCTCGGCTACGCCGTGTTCCCCAAGCTCCGCAAGGGCCTGGCCGATATACTGTAGTCGTGAGCCCGACAATCCAACTCGGCGTGCTGGCGGTCGACGAACATCGTCTCGTCGAAATCTGCCAGCGCCACAAGGTCCGCGAGTTGCTGGTTTTCGGCTCCGCCGCCCGCGGCGAAATGCGCCCCGAGAGTGACGTCGATTTGATTGTCGAGTTCCAACCCGGGGCCAACGTCGATCTCATCGATCACGCCAGTCTCATGTTGGATCTTCAAGCGTTCCTGGGCCGCCGGGTCGATCTCGTCTCCAAGCGAGCGTTGAAACCCCGCATCCGCGAAGCCATCCTCAACGAAGCTCGCCCCGTGTATGCGGCGTGAGACGCTCTACTTGGCTGACATGATCGAAGCGGCGGATCACGTCGAGTCGTTCGTCGCCAACCTCTCCCTCGAGGATTTTGCCAAGTCCGAGCTCATTCGAAGCGCCGTGGCCCAGAAACTGGCAGTCATCGGCGAAGCAGCGGCCCGCATGCCAGAAGATCTCCGGAATCGGCATCCAGACGTGCCCTGGCCGCAAATCGTCGCCTTTCGCAACGTGCTCGTCCATGCCTACTTCGGCATCGATTGGGAAGAGGTCTGGCGCGTCGCGCGCGACCGCTGCCCAACGCTCCGCGAACAGGTGGCGGCCATCATCCAATCACTCGACGAAACCGCCCCATAACGCTTCAAACCAACACCCCATCCGCGCTATCATCATTCCAACCCTGGATGGATTTCCTTGCCCCGCCCTCGCCCCTCGACGCCTTCTTCCACCCGAAGAGCGTCGCCGTCATCGGCGCCTCTGAAACCTCTGGCGCCCTCGGCCGCACCTTCCTTTGGAACCTGCTCTCGTCGCCCTTCGGCGGCGTCATCGTCCCCATACATCCCTCGCGCGAACACGTGCTCGGCGTCCAGTGCGTCCGTACGCTCCGCAGCGTCTCCCGCCCCATCGACCTCGCCATCATCGCCGGCGACCCCGCCGATGTTTCGCTCGCCCTGCAGGATTGCCTCGTCATGGGCGTCAAAGCCGTCATCGTCGCCAGCGCGGGCGATGTGCCCGCCGAGCACCTCAAGGGCGCGCGCAAGAGCGGCATGCGCATCCTCGGCCCTGATTCCCTCGGCCTGCTGAGTCCCCACACCAGCCTCCATGCCTGCTACGCGGGCACGGCCATGCCGCGGCCCGGCAACGTGGCCTTCCTCTCCCAAAGCGGCGCGCTCTGCACCGCCGTGCTCGATTGGAGCGCCCGCCAGAACACCGGCTTCTCCGCCTTCGTCTCCACCGGCCAACTCGCCGACGTCGGCTGGGGCGACCTGCTCGATCATTTCACCGCAGACGCCAAAACTCGCAGTATCCTCGTCTATCTCGAGTCCATCGATGATGCCCGCTCTTTCTTGAGCGCCGCCCGCGAAGCCTCCCTCGCCAAGCCTGTGCTCGCGCTCTGCCCCGTCGACGACCCCGTGCTCGATGCCGCCTTCCAGCGCTGCGGCGTCCTCCGCGTCGAGCGCATTGCCGAGCTCTTCTCCATGGCCGACGTCCTGGCCAAGCAGCCCCGTCCGCATGGGCCCCGCCTCCGCATCGTCACCAACGCGGGCGGTCCCGCTGCGCTCGCCGCCAAGGTGTTGCCCGGCGGCACCGACGCCATCGACGACATCGGCCACACAGCCGCGCCCGCTGCCTTCGCCAGCGCCGTCAAGGACGCGCTCGCCGCGCCCGACGCCGATGGCGTCCTCGTCATCCTCACGCCCCAGCCCAGCGCCGACGCCGCCGATACCGCCGCGCTCGTCGCGCTGCAAACCAAGCCCCACAACAAGCCGCTGTTGGCCAGTTGGATGGGCGGGCCCGCCGTGGAGGCCGGCCGTCAGAAGCTGGCCGATTCGGGCATTCCGGTCTTTAATTTCCCCGACACCGCGGCGCGCGCGTTCCACCACGCCTGGCTCTACGAGGATCGCCAACGCGCCTTGTACGAAACGCCCGCGCTCGCCGACACGCTCTCCGGCCTCGCCGACGGCGCCGCCATGATCGGCAGCGCCCGCCAGCGCCAAAGCGTCACCCTCGACGAAACCGAGCTCGCCGGCCTGCTGCATGCCTACGGCCTCGAGCTCAACGCCAACGCCCCCGCCGGCTTCGAGTTCTATCTCGGCTCCCGCGTCGATCCCCGCTTCGGGCCGTACCTCATCGCCGGTCTCGGCGGACGTCTCGGCCGCGTTATCAACGACCATGCGCTCGGCCTGCCGCCGCTCACCACCACGCTCGCCCGCCGCATTCTCGAGCGGACCCAGCTCTATCAGGGACTCTCCGCCGAAGGCGCCGATCTCGGCGCGCTCGAACAAGTGCTCGTCCGCTTCAGCCAGTTGATCGCCGAACAGCCCGCCATCGCCGAGGTCGACATCTCGCCGCTGGTCGTCTCCACCGACGCCATCTATGCTCGCGGCGCCCGCGTTCGGCTCCATGCCCCCGGTAAAGAAGAGCCTTCGCTCGCCATCCGGCCCTATCCGTCGCAGTACATCAAGCCTTGGACCGCGAAAAACGCCGTCGAGCTCCTCATTCGCCCCATTCGCCCCGAAGACGAGCCGCTGCTCGTCCACTTCCACGAGTCGCTCTCCGATCGCACCGTCTACCAGCGCTACCTGCAGATGCTCAAGCTCGAGCAACGTGTCTCGCATGAGCGCCTCACGCGCATCTGCTTCAACGATTACGACCGCGAGCTCGCCCTCGTCGCCGAAACCGAAGAAGACGGCGAGCGCCGCGTCGTAGGCGTCGCCCGCCTCGCGCGCCTGCGCCAGCATCTCGAACAAGCCGAAGTCGCCGTCGTCGTCGCCGACGCTTGGCAGGGCCGCGGCCTCGGCAGTGAGCTCCTCCGCCGCCTGGTCGACATCGGCCGCCGCGAAAAAGTGAAGCGCCTCTGGGCCGACATCCTCGCCGACAACTCCAAAATGCAGCGCCTTTGCGAAAGCCTCGGCTTCCGCATCTACCGCGAGGACATCTCAGAGCCCGTCGTCACCGGCTTCCTGGATCTCTAATCACGGCCACCCGATCAGCCGCTCGCCCACCGGCATCGGCACATCGTGCGCCGCGAACTTCTTGATCAGCAACTCACGCACGGCCGACCGCACCGGCCCCTGCTGCAGCCGGTTCTCAATCGGCACAATCAGCTTGCACTGCAAGTGAGTGGGCAGCATCCCGGGATCCACCAGAAACACCGGCGCCGGCTCTTTCAGCATGTTCGGCGCTTCCACCGCCGCCTCCATCGCCAGCTTGCGGATCAGATCGAGATCCGCGTCGTGCCGCGCCACGATGTCGATCTCCGTCATCAGCCACGGCCCCGGCAGCGCATGGTTGATGAAGATCGTGGTCGTGATCTTGTTGTTCGGAATCACAATCACGTTGTTCGAGCCCATCAACAGCCGCGTCGTGCGCCAGCCGATATCCGTCACGGTGCCTTCCTCGCCGCTGGCCAGCTTGATGAAGTCGCCCACCTTGAACGGCTCCTCGATCAGCAAATGCACCCCGGCGAAAAGGTTGCTCAACGTATCCTGCAGCGCCAGGCCGACGGCCAAGCCGCCCACGCCCAACAAACCCAAAATCGGCGTGATCGCGATATCGAAATAGCGCAGCAGCGTCAGCGCGCCCACCAGCAGCACCAGCACGTAGGTCAGCGTGCGCGACAGTCCCGATCCCGCCATCGCCAAGCCCCGCCGCGCGCCGAACACGGCGAGCATCCTCGAAAGAAAACTCGCCACCACCAACGACACGCTGGTCACGATGAAGACGAAGGTCAAAGTGTGGAGCGTCTTCTCCTGCCGCGCGTCCAAGTCCGCATAGCGCGCGGCCGCGCTCAACGCCCCTGCCAGGCACCAGAAAATCGAAGGAATCTTGACCGCGTCGAGGAACAACGCGTCATACGGATGGCTTTGCCCCTCCATCCGCCGCCGTAGCAGCCGCAGGAACACCCCGCGCAGGAGAAGGTAGCCAACCAGGGACCCGGCAAACCACAGCGCGCCGTCTCCCCACTTTTGCCAGATGAGCTGCACCAACACGATTGTCGCATGGTACACTGTAAGTTCCTGCTGACGTGGCCAGGTAGCTCAGCTGGTAGAGCAACGGACTGAAAATCCGTGTGTCGGCGGTTCGATCCCGTCCCTGGCCACCATTCCTCCCTCAAATCCCCAAAAACCAGCTATAGTAGCCCAGTGATGAGAGCGATTCTCGTGCTTTGGGGGATTGCGGCTACGCTCGCCGCCCAGGACGCCCGTGCCCGCCTGTCCGGCCTGATCACCGATTCCTCCGGTGCCGCCCTCCCCCAGGCCCGCATCACCGCCATCCAGACCGACACCAACACCCGCGCCGTCGCCACCACCAACCCCTCCGGCAACTACAGCCTCGACTATCTCCTCCCCGGCCCCTACCGCCTCGAAGTGGAGGCCGACGGCTTCAAGAAGCTCGTCCGCTCCGGCCTCGAGGTTCGCGTCGGCGATTCTGTCGCCATCGACCTCCAGCTCGAGCTCGGCCGGATCACCGAAAGCGTCACCGTCACCGAAGAAGCCCCGCTCCTCGATTCCGCCAGTTCCGCCGTCTCCACCACCATCGACCGCCGCCTCCTCGACGACCTCCCCCTCAGCGGCAACAACGCCGCCTATTCCTTTGGCCTCGCCGGCGGCGCCATCATGACCACCGCCCCCGGCCACAATTGGCTCCCCTCCGCCGTCGACTCCAATTCCGGCTTCGCTTTCGCTGGCGCCCGCGGCAACGCCAACGAGTTCACCATGGACGGCATCTCCAACATGACCCGCGGCAATCAATCCTTCTCTCCGCCCGGCGACATGATTCAGGAAGTCCGCATCGACATCGCCAGCTACGATGCCTCTCTCGGCCGCGCTGGCGGCGCCAGCGTCAACATGGCCATGCGCTCCGGCACCAACAAGCTGCGCGGTACGCTTCTGTGGGACGTCATGCCGAATCGCTTCGGTGCCGTCGACTACTTCACCAACGCCCGCCTTGGCCAGACTTATGGCCGTCCCGTCACCGGCGACGAAAAGGCCAGCCTCGTCCCCAAGCGCCAAACCAACCGTTACTCCGCTACCCTCGGCGGCCCCGTGCTTCTGCCCGGTTACAGCGGCAAGAACCGCACCTTCTGGACCTACGGATTCCAGGGCTTCAACCGCCGCGCGGGCGGCAACAATCTCTTCACCATCCCCTCCGCCGCCGAGCGCCGCGGCGATTTCTCCGAGTTCCTCTCCCTCCCGCGGGACCGCTACGTCGTCTACGATCCGCTCACCATCCAACCCGCGCCCAACGGCCGCTTCTCGCGCACGGCGTTTCCCAACAACATCGTGCCCGCCTCCCGCCTCAATCACATCTCGCAGCGATTCCTCGCGCTCTACCCCGCCCCCAACACCGCGCGCGACGACCGCGGCTTCAACAACTACCAGACCTCGCCGAAAGACGACAACGACTTCCGGCAGAACATGGTCCGCATCGACCACAACTTCTCCCCCAGCCACCGCGTCTTCGGACGCGCCACGCATTCCTGGCTCCAGTACCGCTTCGGCGACACCTTCGGCACCCAGACACGCGGCACCCGTCGCCATCGCTATCAGCGCGGCATCGCGCTCGACGACGTGCTCGTCTTGAGCCCCACGCTCGTGCTGAACAACCGCGCCGGCTTCACGCATTTCTACGAGGAGAACCTGCCCTCGAGCCTCGGGGCCGATCTCTCCCAGTTCGGCTTCTCCTCCACGCTTCTCAACCAGTTGAACGGCCGTGGCTATCTCGCCCTGCCGGACACCACCATCACCAACTACACCGGCTTCAGCGGCGGCACCAACGCCCTCTACGTCACCAACAACCTGAACGCCGCCTCCACGCTCACCTGGCTCACCGGCGGCCACAACGTCCGCTTCGGCGCCGATTACCGCGTCATCCGCGACAACCGCTACGACTTCGGCGATTCCGCCCCCGCCTTTGCCTTCGCCCAGGCCTACACGCGCGGCCCGCTCGACAACTCCGCCGTCGCGCCGCTCGGCCAATCCATGGCGGGCTTCGTGCTCGGCCAGCCCACCGGCGGCGGCATCGATACCAATGCCGCAGCTGCGCTCCAGTCCACCTACTTCTCGCTCTTTGTGCAGGACGATTGGCGCGTGTCGAAACGTCTCACCGTGAACGCCGGCCTGCGCTGGGAGTTCGACGGCGGCCCCACGGAGCGCTTCAATCGCGCCGTCCGCGGCTTCGATGCCAGCCAGCCCAATCCAGTAGCCGCCGCCGCGCGCGCGCAATACGCCGCCAACCCGATTCCCGAAGTCGCCGCCGCCGCTTTCAACATCAACGGCCGCCTCACCTACTCCGCGCTCGACGGTCAGCCCCGCGCCTACTTCAATACCTCAAAGCTCAACTTCGCCCCGCGTCTCGGCCTCGCCTACAAGCTCACCGGCAAGCTCCTCGTCCGCGCCGGCTACGGCATCTTCATCAACCCCCTCGGCGTCGACCGCGTCGGCGTCAACCAGAACGGCTTCAGCCTCCGCACGAACCTCATCCCCTCCAACGATTCCGGCCAAAGCTTTCAGGCGGGTTTCGCCAATCCCTTCCCCGGCGGCATCCTTCAGCCGACCGCCGTTGGCGCCACCACCTGGCTCGGCCGCGCGGCGTCCTTCTACCGTGGCACCCGCCCCAACGGCCGCCTTCAGCGTTGGAGCTTTTCGCTCCAACGCGCGCTCCCCGGCGCCACTGTTCTCGAGGCCACCTATGTCGGCTCGAAGGCCACGCAGTTGAACGCCACCCGCACGCTCAATGCCCTGCCCCAGGCCTACTGGAGCACCTTGACCCCTTATCGCGACGCCGAACGCATCTCCTACCTCACCGCCCAAGTGGCGAATCCCTTCTTCGGCCTGCCCGAATTCGCCGGCACCACGCTCGGCAACCGCCTCATCGGCCGGCAACAGCTTCTGCGCCCCTTTCCGCAGTACACCAGCGTCAATTACGCCGACCCCGTCGGCTTCAGTTGGTACCACTCGTTGCAGGCGCGCGTCCAGCGCCGCTACGCCAAAGGCATCATCCTCCTGGCCACCTACACCTGGGCCAAGAACATGGAAGCCACCACCTTCCTCAACGAATACGACGCCATGCCGGAGCACGTCATCTCCGACCTCGACCGCGCCCATCGCTTCGCCGGCAGTGGCATCTGGGAGTTGCCCTTCGGGCGCGGCAAAGCCTTCGGCCGCAAAATGAACCGCTGGATGAATGCCGTCGCCGGCGGCTGGCAGTATCAGGCCATCTATCAGCGCCAGGTGGGCGCGCCCGTCGCCTTCCCCGACCTCCCCTACTTCGGCGACTTCTCGAAGATCTCACTCCCGTCGAGCCACCGTACCCTCACCCGCTGGTTCAACACCGACGGCTTTGTCCTCACCGCCGCCCAGCAGCTCGATTGGAACGTGCGCCGCTTCCCCAGCCGCCTGGCCGGCTTGCGCAACCCCGGCGACAATTGGTGGGACATGAGCATGATGAAGTCGTTCGTGGTCACTGAGCGCATCCGTCTCCAACTCCGCACGAATTGGGAGGGCGCCTTGAACCATCCGCAGTTCGGCCCCGTCCAGACGGGCGTCGCCAACTTCGGCCGCATCATCGCCACGCGCGGCGAACCACGCCGCGTCTTCGTCGGCCTGCGCCTGATGTTCTAAAGGCTTACTTCCCGGCCATCGCCCGCAGCCGGTGGTTGGCGAAGATCTGCGCCTCGCCGGTCTCGATCGCCTGCACAATCGACGCTCCGGTCACCACAATGACCTTGCTGTTGATCTCCAATCAGCCCACCCACTCCAAAGCCACGCGATGCGGAATCACGCCCGCTTCATGCCCCAAGTCCAGCAGCAGTTGCGCGGCCTTCGGCACGTCGTCACCGCAATCCACCGTGTGGTGATTCACATACATACCCACGAAGCGATCCGCCAACGAAGTCTCGAGGTCGCGCGCGTACTGCATCGCGTACTCAAGCGCCTTCTCCCGATGCTCGAGCGAATAGGCAATGCCGTCGCGCATCAGCCGGCAGCACTCCGCCTGCACGTCATCAGGCAAATCGCGCCGCAACGCATTTGCGCCCAGCGGCAGCGGCAGTCCATGCTGTTGCTTCCACCACACGCCCAAATCCGTCACCAGATGCAGACCACTCCGCGCAAACGTCAGTTGCCCCTCATGGATAATCAGACCCGCATCCACCGAACCCGCCTGCACGGCTTCCACGATCTGATCGAACGGCACCACCACAGCTTCGAAATCTGGCTGGAACAGCCGGGCCGTCAAGTAGGCCGTCGTCATCTTGCCAGGCACCGCGATCCGCTTGCCCTTCAGCGCCGCCGCGTCCATCGGCCGCGTCGTCACCAGCATCGGACCATAGTCGTCGCCCACGCTCGAGCCGGACCGCATCAGGCGATACTTGTCCGACACATAAGAGAACGCGTGATACGAAATCGCCGTCAGCTCATAAACGCCTTGCGTGGCTTTCTCGTTCAGCGTCTGAATGTCGCTGAGCAGATGCTCCACCTTCACGATCGGCGAAGTGACGTACTCGTTCGCCAGACCATAGAACATGAAAGCGTCATCGGAATCAGGGCTGTGCGCGCAGACCACGCGCCGTTGGGTGGAACTCATTTCGGGGCTACTTCCAGGATGCCAGATCCGGAGCCGCCAGCTCCACTTTCTGCGTCCGCCCCCGCTCCGTGATCACCAGCTTCCCGCCCTGCAACTCCACCCGGTCAATCCCCTGCGACCCCTGCCCCGTCCGCGCCAGAAACGCCGCAAACGACCGCGTATGCGTCTCCCCAGCGTCCAGATACGAGGACAAGCGACGGTCGAAAATCCGCCCCTTCTCCATCAGCACCGGAAACGGCTGATGCAAACCCGTCGTGCCGAATTCGAGCCCACGCGCCAGCGGCTGGCCATTCTGCACATGCCGCCAGATGCTCAGCCAAGGATACTCGCTCGTCTTCCACAGGTAGCCAATCGCCAAGGATGCGCCCGGCGTCACCGCCGTCACCCAGCCCATCGGCTCGTCCACCACGAACGACACCACGTTCGGCATCGGATCATCTTTCAGCATGCGCAGGTTGACCGGCATGCCGTCCTTCAACGCCTGCGGCCACGTCACCGTCGGATGCTCCGGGTTCGGCATCGCGCTCGATTGCATGAAGCCGCGTTTCGCGTTCGCATCCACCAGCGTCGTTTCATTCAAGAACGGCGGCCCAATCGAAGGGTGCTGCACCATGTTGTAGGCTCGACCCAGCTTGTTCCGGTTGGTGACGCTCTCTTCCACCAGCAACACCGCGCCGGTCAACCGCGCCTTGCGCCGCACCTCGAGCCCTGCCATCGGCAGCATCGCGCGCATCTCCACTTCGCTCTTAGCGCTCCGCGTCACTTCCCACTCCACCATCCCCGCCTCGCCGTGATACGGCATGCCATTCGCCAGCTCCGCCTGCGACGGTTGCCCCCAGCGGTCGAGACACAAAAAGTGGCTCATCTGCCGCGGGCGCTCATCGCCCTTGTTGTTCCACACCAGCGGATTCAAATCGAGCCCCTTCAGCTTGAAGCTCACGTAGGAGCCGCCGCGCAGGTCGATGACGACCGAAGCTTCCGCCGTCGACAGCGTCACCGTCGGGCGCTCGGCCAGCGCCATCGCGAAGGGAACCAACAAGATCAAAGCACGCATGTTAGAAAGTGAACCCCGCCAGCGCATCCAGCATGTTCGTCGAAGGCAACAGCGGACGCCTGCCCAGCGAGAGTATCGCAATCCCAGGCTGAATCGCTTGCGACCGCTCCCCGCCTCGAGCCCCGCGCCAAAGCAACCACCGCGCCGCAAGTCACCCGACAGATTCGGCACCTCGAGCCTCGCCGCCGATTGCAGCGTCGTCACCACGCCGCTCAACTGCTGATGCGTCACGCCGCCCTCGATGTACGGCCGGATCCCTGGCGACGCGCCCCGATACTTCAACAACAACGGAAACTCATAGCTCGTGTCCGTCCTCTGCTCCGTCCCCACCGACTGTTTGAAGCGCTTGATCAACACATCGAACTCGATCCCGAAGCCCAACGGCAGCCTCAACTCCGCCATCGGCCCCACCGTATACTTCGCCGTCGACACCCTTCACGTCTTGCCCCGCCACCTTTCGCCCACGTTCACCGCCTCCGTCATCGGCAACCCGCCCTTCACGCCCACCACCAGCGATTGCCCGGACGCGGCGAAGACGCTCCAAAACAAGAGCAACAGGAAATGTTTCATGCCTCGAATGTAGTACACTCCGGCCTCCGCCACCTACGGCCCCAGCGCGGACGAACAGAAGATGTAGCGATTAATGAAGGCGATGAAGTTCATCGCTTTCTTGTTTCTGGCCGGGAGCCTCCTCGCGCAAGTGCCCCGCAAGGCTCCCAGCTTCACCCTGCCCGACACCAACCGCAAACTTCCACGACCTCACCGACCATCGCGGCAAAGTCGTCGATGTTGGAACTCATGGGCACCACCTGCCCCCACTGCAAGGCCTTCTCCGCCGTGCTCCAGGAGATCGCCGTCAAGTACGCTGGCCGCGTCCAGGTGATGGCCATCGTCAACCCGCCGGACACTCTGGAGGCGGTCAACGCCTACATCGCCGCCAACAAAATCACGTTCCCCATGGCTCTTCGATTGCGGCCAAGCCGCCATGGCTTACGTCCGCACCGGCAGCGTGGCCATCCCCCGCGTCTTCATCATCGATCGCAACGGCATCATTCGCGAAGACGTCTCCTACGACCCGAAAGGCTCGAACTCCGCCTACTTCGAAAAACGTGGCATCTTCGCCGCTCTCGACCGCGTCCTCGCCTTGAAATAATCAGTGCGCACCCTGGCCGCCATCGCGCTGCTCGCCGCCCTGCCCGCCTGGCCGGATGACCTCCATTCGGCCGTGCGCGCCGGCGACCTCGCGCGCGTCAAGGAGCTCATCGCCGCCGGCGCCAAGGTCAACGCCCGCGACACCCTCGGTGGCTCCCCGCTCCACGACGCCTGCTGGAGCGGCGACGCCGTCATGGTCAAGCTCCTGCTCGATCACGGCGGCGACCCAAACGTCCAGCACAGCGAAGGCGGCTCCACTCCGCTTCATTACGCCATCCTCACCAACCGCAAGGACATCGCTGAACTCCTCCTCATGCGCGGCGCCAACCAGGACGCTACCTATCGCTCCGGCTCCACTGGTCTCCACCTCGCCGCCAGCCGCGGCCATCTCGAAATCGCCCGCTTGCTGCTCGATCGCGGCATGAAGGTGAACATCGCCGATTCCACCGGCGCCACCGCGCTCGACGAAGCCGCCTGGCGTGGCCACACCGAAAATGGCCAAGCTCCTGCTCGCCCGCGGCGCCAGCGTCAAAGTGCGCAACAAGGAATCCGGCGTCACGCCCTTGCACGAAGCCGCCGTCAAGGGCCACGTCGAAATCGTCGAAGCCCTCATCAAGGCCGGCGCCGAGGTCGGCGCGCTCGACCACTCCGGCGCCACGCCGCTCGACGAAGCCATCCGCCACAAGCATTCGAAAGTCGTCGACGTGCTCCTCGCCCACGGCGCCAAACTCGCCGGGGCCTCCAACGCCGGCCCACGGCAGCTCGAGCAAGCCGTCCTCCGCGGCCAAGCCGACATCGTCCAACTCCTCCTCGATCGCGGCGCCAGCGCGAAGGCCGCCACCGCCAACGCTCCACGCTCCTGCACGACGCCGCCCTGAAGGGCCACAAGGAATCGTCGCGCTGCTCATCGCCCACGGTGCCGACGCCTCTGCCAAGAACGCCGCCGGCGCCACGCCGCTCCACGACGCCGCGCTCGCCGGACAAACCGCCGTCGCGCGACTTCTGCTCGAGAAAGGCGCTGGCATCAACGCCGCCGAGCCCCAGGGCGGCGCTACGCGCTTCATGTCGCCGCCAGTTGGGGCCGCGTAGAAATGATCGAGCTCCTCATCGCCCAAGGCGCCGACAAGTCCCGCAAGGACAAGCAAGGCCACACGCCTCTCCAGGTCGCGCGCGAAAAGAATCAGCCCGAAAGCAGCCACCGCCCTCCAGTAAAATCAACTCATGCTGAGACGCCATCTGTTGGGCAGCGCGAGCCTTGCCGCCGCCGCTGCCGTCGCCGCTCCCGGATTCCGCCCTGCGTTATGGCCCCGCCATGGGCTGGCTCGGGCGCCAGCGTCCCGGTGCCGGAGCACATGCGCATCTACGCCGAAGCCGGCTTCACCGCCTTCGAGTTCAACGGCCTCCCGCGCCACTCCATGAGCGAGATCGAAGGCTTCCGCAAGAAGATGGATGAGCTGAAGCTCTCCATGGGCACGCTCGTCGTCAACCGCGGCGGCTGGCGCGCCACCGCCATGAACGATCGCGCCGCCCATCGCACCTTCCTCGAAGACGTAAAGAAGGCGGTCGCCATCCACCAGATCATCGGCAACGAAGTCGCCACCGTCTGCAGCGGCCTTGCCGTCCCCCACACGGTCCTTCGAGCAACAAACCCAAACCTGCGTCGACGTCCTCAAGCGCGCCGGCGAGCTGGTCGAGAAGACGAAGATGAAGCTCGTCCTCGAGCCGCTCAATCACAAGGTCGACCACGCCGGCTACTTCGTCGTCTACTCTGAGCACGCCGCCGAGATCATCGGCAAAACCGACCATCCCAACGTCAAGATCCTGTTCGACATGTACCATCAGCAGATCTCCGAAGGGAACATCATCAATCACCTTCGCCAGTACTGGGACCTCATCGGCTACTTCCAAACCGGTGACGTGCCCGGCCGCAAAGAGCCGTACACCGGCGAGATGAACTACCAGAACATCTTCAAGGCGCTGCACGAAATGGGATACAAAGGCATCGTCGGCCTGGAGCACGGCATGTCTCAGCCGGCCTCGAAGGCTTCAAGAAGGTCACCGCCGCCTACCGCCAGGCGGATTCCTGGTCGTGATCGCGCTCGACGACATCCGCGCCGCGCGCGACCGCATTTCGCGACGCCGTCTTCGAATCGCCCTGCGCCTACTCGGAGACCTTCTCCCGCATCGCCGGCAACACCGTCACGAGAACTTGCAGATGACCGGCTCCTTCAAGGAGCGCGGCGCGCTGAACAAAATCCTCTCGCTCAGCGCCGAGGAGCGCCGGCGCGGGTCATTTGCGCCTCAGCGGGAAACCACGCCCAGGGCGTCGCCTATCATGCCACGCGTCTCGGCGTGAAGGCCCGCGTCGTCATGCCTTTGACCGCGCCGCTCACGAAGGTGACGGCCACCCGCAACTTCGGCGCCGACATCGTCCTCCACGGCAACGGCTACGACGACGCCTACGCCGAAGCCCGCCGCCTGAGCGAAGCCGAAGGCCTCACCTACATCCACGCCTTCGACGACGACGCCATCATCGCCGGCCAGGGGACCATCGGGCCTCGAGCTCGCCGAACAAGTGCCCGACCTCGAAGCCGTCATCTGCCCATCGGCGGCGGCGGCTTGATCGGCGGCTCGCCATCGCGCTCAAGTCTCTGTTGCCCGACGTGAGAATCGTCGGCGTGCAGACGGCCCGCATCCCTTCCATGCAACAAGCGCTCGAAAAGCACGAGCCCGTCACGCTGGCCGCCCGCCACCACCATCGCCGACGGCATCGGCGTGCGCCGTGTCGGCGCCCGCAATCTCGCCATCGCGGAGAAGTATCTCGACGAGTACGTCACCGTCGACGAAGAGGAAATCGCCAGCGCCATCCTCATGCTTCTCGAGAAGGAGAAGACGGTCGCCGAAGGCGCCGGAGCCGCCGCCAGCGCCGCGCTCATTCAGAGCGCACGTCGCTGCAAGGCAAACGCGTCGCCTGCCTCGTCTGCGGCGGCAACATCGACCCCATCTTCCTCACCCGCATCATCGAGCGCGGCCTCGTCAAGGACGGTCGCCTCGTCCGCATCCGCGTCCAGGCCTCCGACAATCCCGGCGTGCTCCACGCCGTCACCCGGCGTCATCGCCAAACTCCGCGCCAACGTCATCGAAATCACCCACGAGCGCGCCTACTTCAACGTCCGCCTCGGCAACACCGTCCTCGACCTCACACTCGAAACACGCGGCGCCGACCACGTCTCGGAGCTCTTGCAGGCCCTCACGGAAGCCGGCTACCAGTTCGACCGCATTACCTGAACTCTGCGCTAGTATCTCCCTATGACTCCCGAGACCCCGCAGCGGCATCAGCCCTTCGTCCCCGCGCACGTCAAGATGCGCGAGTTCCTGGTACGCCGTCATCCTCGGCCTCATCATGACGCTCGTGCTCGGTGCCGCGAATGCTTACCTCGGCCTCAAGGCCGGCGTCACGGTAGCCGCCACCTACCCGGCCGCCGTCATGAGCATGGCCCTCCTGAAGCTGCGCAAAGGGACCATCCTCGAGGAAACCTCGCCCGCACCGCGGGCTCCATCGGCGAATCCGTCGCCGCCGGTGCCATCTTCACCCTGCCCGCCTTCCTCATCGCAGGCGTTTGGAAAAGTTTTCCGCCGGAGGACGCCTATTGGAAAGCCACCGCCCTCATGACGGTTGGCTCCGTCCTCGGCGTCTTGTTCGTTCTCACTCATCCGCCGCGCCATGGTCGAAGATCGCGAGCTTTCCCTTCCCCGAAAGCGTCGCCGCCGGCGAAATTCACAAGGCCGGCCAGCAGGGCGCCAACAACGCCCGCTCCTGTTCTGGAACATCGGCGTCGGCGCCGCCGTTCAGGTGCTCGGCGAAATGATGAAGCTCTTCGCCATCGACAAGCCTCTGAAGTTCGGCCTCGGCACTCTCGGCTCGAGCGAAGTAAAGCTCCACCGCCCTCAAGAAAGCGCTCCCCGTCGGCGCCGTCAGCAACTTCGCCCTGCCCAGCATCAAGCCCGCCTACATCGGCGTCGGCTACATCATTGGACCGAAGCTCGCCTCGCTCAACTTCTCCGGCGGCGTCCTCGCCTGGGGCCTCTTCGTGCCGCTGCTCATGTACTTCATGGGCCCGCAGCTCAAACTACACCCCCCGAGACCGGCGTGAATTGGGACGCCCGCGCCGCCGCCGTCTGGCGCTTCATCGTGCGACCCATCGCGCGGCGGCATGCTCGTCGGCGCTTGCTTCACTTTGTTCAAATGCGCAAGAGCCTGGGCGGCGGCATCGCCCGCGCCATCGCCGAACTGCGCGGTCCCCAAAGTCGACCTCGATCCGTCGACCGCAATGAGCGCACATGAGCTCGAAGCGGTCATGGGCCTCATTGGCGTCGTCTTCTGCTTCATGTCGTGGCTCTACATCTCCTTCGCCGGCGTCACCGGCGGCATGACGGCCGCCATCGTCATGCTCATCGTCGGCTTCTTCGCCACAGCCGCGCTATCTCGGTCGGCGTCATCGGCTCGACGAACAACCCAGACGAACAACCCATCTCCGGCATCACGCTATCGACGGTCATCATCGCGGCGTCTCTCATGGTCGCGCTCGGCGTCTCCGGCGCCAGCGGCGTGGCCGCGGTGCTCGGTGTCGCCGCCGTGGTCTGGCGTCTCCCTCCGCCGTCGCCGGCGAGCTCCTGCAGGATTTCAAAGTCGGCTGGATCCTCGGCGGCACGCCGCGCACCCATTCAGCTCGTCGAGCTCGTCGCCGTCGTCGCCGCCAGCCTGCTCATGTACTACCCGCTCATGGTCCTCCACGAAGGCGACATCAAGGCCGGCGGTGCCGGCTTTGGCGGCGCCAAGTACCCGGCTCCTCAGGCCGGCCTCATGCCTCGCTCGCCCAAGGCATCGTCGGCGGCGACATGCCCTGGCCGCTGATCGGCGTCGGCGTCCGCCTTCGGCATCGCCATGATCATGATGCAGGTCAAAAGCCCCATGCTCGTCGCCGTCGGCATGTACCTGCCGCTCGGCACCACCTTCGCCATCTTCGTCGGCGGCATGATCCGCTGGCTCACCGATTCGCTCGCCGAAAAGAAAGGCTTCAACGAAGCCCAGCGCGCCGCGTCGAGAATGTCGGCGTGCTCATCGCCTCAGGATTGATTACCGGCGAAGCGCTCATGGGCCTGCTCGACGCCACCCTCGCCTTCTACGAAATCCACCTGCCGGCCTTCTTCGCCGACCCCTCGTACCTGGCCGGACTCGGCGTGCTCGCCCTCCTCGCCTTCATCCTCGTGCGCTTCCCGCTGAACAACGCCGGCCGCGCCGACGAACCCGCGCCACCCACCATCTCCCCACTGAGCTATGTTGAAAACATGACGCTCGAAGCGTTGAAAAATGAGATCCAGTCATTGCCCACCGGCGACCGCGAAGCGTTGACCCAGTGTTGAATGCCCTTGAACTTGATTCCTGGGACACTGAGATCCTTCGGGATGTCAGCGATGGCGGACGGGGCCAAGTCCTTTTGGACGAGGCACGAGCCGACCGGGCGTCCGGTGGCACCATGGATCTCAGCGAGTTCCTCATTCGCGCAAAACAAGGCGACTTCAAATAGCCCGGTGCGCTCTTCGGTTACCACCGAGTTTCGTCGCCAATTCGGCCGATTGCCAGAGCCGTTGCGCGAACAGGCACTGAAGCAATATGCGCTGTTCGCGCAGAACCCCTTCCATCCCTCGCTCCAACTGAAGAAGATCGGCAAACTCTGATCCGTCCCGCATCACCGAATCGATTCGCGCTCTCGGCACCACCGTGGAAGGCGGGATCGAGTGGTTCTGGATCGGCTCGCACGACCGCTTCGAAGAAATCCTCCGCCGTCGCTCGAACTAGAGCCGCCTACATCGACTCCGGTATCGCCACCGCCGCATCCATGCGCGACTCGAAAAACGGATTCGCGCCGCCACCATGGAACGGATTCGTCCCCAGCACCAACCCCACTTCGTTCACCGGCACCGCGTCCACCGGCGCGTACATCGCCCCGCCGCGACCACCAGCGCAAACTCACGTTGGCGGCAGCAGCCACCACCACCAAAGCCGCCGCCGCATCACTGCTTCTTCGAAGCCGGCTTCCGCCCCAGCTTCTTCTCGAGGTACTCCTCGTACTCTTTCTTCAACGCCGGAATCCGCGGCGAGCCATACAAATCACTCGACTTGTATTTGCCCGTCATGAACTTGTCCTTGGTCCATTCATCGTGAATGTGCGTGACCTCGGCGCGATCCAGAATCTTCTGCAGCAGGTGCGGCGGCACGAAATACACGCCCGTGCGATCACCGAACACCAAGTCGCCCGGCACCACCGTCGCCTGCCCAATGCGCACCGGAATGTTGTACCCCGTCAGCATCACGTCGCGAATCGCCGAAGGATGCGCGCCACGGAAATAGATCTGGATCGGCATCGGATAGATGCCCTCCAAATCACGGATCCCACCATCCACCACCATGCCGCGCTTCGTCGCGCTCCACACTGCGGCGGCCAGGTTATCGCCGGTAATCGTCCCTCCGTCGATCTTGCCGAACAGGTCCGCCACCAGCACATCGCCTTCGCGCAGCGTGTCGATCCACCCTCTGATGCGCCGGCACGTCCGGCTTGCCCTTCTCGGAAACGGCCGTCACGTCGGGCCGGATCGGCATGAACTGCGCCGTCACCCGCGCGCCCCAGCAGCTTCGTCCCCGGATGCAGAATCTGGAAGCCGCCTTCGTATTGATAGCCGAACTTCTCACCCGGCAGAATGCTCCAAATCTCCTCCACCGACAAGCCCTTGGCCTTCTCGATCACGTCATCCGGAATCATCGGACGGCCGTCTTCGAAGCGCCCATAAGGTTCTTCGCGGTGTACTCGATCATCTGCTCCTTCGTGAAGGTAAACACCTGCCCGGCCAGCGGCAGAGCAGCCAGCAGCAGAATTGGCAAACGCATGGAGAATCTCCTCGGATGTTACTTGTCGGTCAGAGCGGCGACACCCGGCAGTTCAATGCCGGACAAAACTCCAGCGACGCGCCGCCACCAGTCGAACGTGGCTGATCTTATCAGAAAGCCCGCCGTCTTGATCGCCTTCTCGCTATCGCCCCCGCCTACCACCGACAGCGCGCCGGATTCCGCCACCGCCTTCGCCAGCGACATCGTCCCCACATCGAACGGCTTCATCTCGAACACGCCCATCGGCCCGTTCCAAATGATCGTCTTCGCCTTCGCCACTTCGGCACAATAGGCCGCAATCGTTGCCGGACCAATGTCCAGCGCCATCTTGCCTTCCGGGATCTCCGTCACGGTTTCATTCGGCGCATTGGCTTCGAACTTCTCCGCCACTACGTGATCGGTGGCAGCATCAGCTGGCCCACGCCGCGCACCATCAGGTCGCGCGCCAGGTCGAGCTTGTCTTCTTCCACCAGACTCTTGCCCGTCGCCTCGCCGCGCGCCTTCAGGAACGTGTAGCCCATCGCGCCGCCGATCAGCAGCTTGTCGACGACCTTCAGCATGTTCTCGATCACTTCGATCTTGTCCGACACCCTTCGCGCCGCCGATAATCGCCACGCACGGCCGCTCCGGCGTGTGGATCGCCTTGCCCAGGAACTCGAGCTCCTTGTCCATCAGCAAGCCCGCCGCGCCGCGCGAACAATGCGCGATCATGCCCACGGTTGAAGCGTGCGCGCGATGCGCCGTGCCGAAAGCGTCGTTCACGTAGACGTCGCACAGCGAAGCCAGTTGCTTCGCGAAGCCGGCGTCGTTGGCCTCTTCCTCCGGGTGATAGCGCAGATTCTCGAGCAGCAGCACCTCGCCCGGCGCGGGCAGCATCTTCACCGCCGCCTCGCCCACGCAATCGGTGGCGAAGCGCACCGTATCGCCCAACAGTTCGCTCAACCGCGCCGCCACCGGCGCCAGGCTCATCTCCGCACGCGCTTGCCCTTCGGCCGCCCCAGGTGCGACGCCAGCACCACGCCCGCGCCCTGCGCAAGCAGTATTGAATCGTCGGCAGCGACGCGCGAATGCGCTGTCGGAGGTAATCTCCTACCGTCGGGCGAAAGGGGCACGTTGAAATCAACGCGAATGAAGACACGCTTCCCGCGCAGGTCCAGGTCACGAACGGAGAGTTTGGCCATGAAATCTCAAGGTAACATCCGCGCCGCGCCTAGCGCGTCAGCGGCGTCACCGTGAACTTGCGGAACTCCACCGCGCCATGGTCCGCCCTGCACGATGAACGGCCCCGGATCGCCCTCGTCGCCATTGCCCGCGATCGCCGTCAAGCCTTCCACCTCGCGACGATCAATCACCGTCTGCCCGTTCAGCTTCACGGTCACCGTGCGCCCCACCAGCCGGATATCCAGCACCTGCCATTCACCGGCGGGCTTCGACGCGTTCACCGCCGGCACGATGCGGCTGTACAGCGCCCCGTGCGAATGAGTATCGGGCGTCTTGCCAAAGTCCTCGAGAATCTGAACCTCGTAGCGCCCACGCAAGCCGACGCCGCCATTCGTGTGCCTCACCCAGCTTGTACTCGGCATGCACCTCGAAGTTCCAGAACTTCTCCTTCGACACCAGGTTGTTCGCGCCGGCGACATTCTTCGTCAGCCCATCGCCCGCCGTCCAGCCCAAGTCCTTGTTCGGAATTCATCGCCGTCCCGCCGATAGATCGCGGCCATTCATCAGCTCCATCGGAGTGCCGCGCTTCCAGCGCTCGTCATCCACGTCGCGAATCACCGGCGCGCGCGACCCGTGAATTGATACACCGGCTGCCCGTCCACCGAAAAAGTGCCGACGAGCTTGCCCTCCACGATCCGCGCCACATAGGTCCCGCGCCGCTTCATCTTGGCACGCGAAGCATCAGAGCCCAGCGGATACACGGCCTCATTTGAAAAGCGCAGCGCCCGCCTTCGATCGCGAGATCGGCAATCGGCCGCATGTCGCCGCCGGGAAAGCCCACGAATTTGCCGGAGAGCTTCTTCGACCCCGCGCCATTCACCTCGAGCCACCAAACGCGGCCCCGGCTTTCATTCTGAACTTTGATATTCCAACGGCCGTTGAAGTCCTTGTCACCGGCCAACAGCAGGCCCGCCAAAGGCAGGAGAAGCGAGAAAAGACGCAGCATCGCTTTTCAGCGTATCTCAGAGCGAGTCGAGCAAGCCAGGCAACCGCTTCTCGAACGCCGAGCGCGGAATCACGTGCTCGGCCCCCGCTTCCGCGGCCGCTTGCCGCAGCTCGGTCTGCACGTGCGACACATAGCAGATCAGCGGAATCTCCGCAGCGGCGTGCTTCAGGTTATTGATCAGCGCCACACCATCCAGGCCCGGCATGTTGAGATCAATCAAGACCGCCGCCGGCTTGTCCACCAGCAAAGCCAACGCATCGGCGCTCGAGCCCACCGTCTTCACCGTCAGCCCGCGCGCCTTCGCCGCCTCCAGGATCTTGACGCCGAACATCAAGTCCTGCGCAACGGAAGCAGCCACACGGCGCTATTTGATCTTCTCGTCTTTTTCGATCTTGCCGTCGCGGATCGTGATCACGCGATGCGAGTACATGGCAAGTCGTGTTCGTGCGTCACCACGATGATCGTGTTGCCCTGCTGGTGCAGCCGGTCGAACAGACCCATGATTTCGACGCCGGTGGCCGAATCGAGCGCGCCGGTCGGTTCGTCCGGCCAGCAGGATCGACGGATTGTTCACCAGCGCCCGCGCAATCGCCACACGCTGCCGTTGGCCGCCCGACAGTTCGTTCGGCTTGTGGAACATGCGCTTGTCCAGGTCGACCTGCCGCAGGCGCTCGCGCGCCATCTCGATCCGCTTGTCGGCCGGGATGCCCGCATAGATCAACGGCAACTCGACGTTGTGCAGCGCCGACGCGCGAGACAACAGGTTGAACGTCTGGAAGACGAAGCCGATTTCCTTGTTCCGGATGCGCGCCAGGTCGTCATCGCTCATCGACGACGCCAGCGACCCGTTGATGTAGTAATCGCCTTCGTCGGCGTGTCCAAACACCCGATCAGGTTCATCAGCGTCGACTTGCCCGACCCCGAAGGACCCATGATGGCGACGTACTCTCCGCGGCGGATCGTAATGTCCACGCCCGACACGGCGTTGATCACCTGATCGCCCATGATGTAGGTCTTCCACAGGTCGTAGGTCTGAATGACCACGCCCTGCCGCTTCAGTTCTTCGCCGCGTTGCGCCTTCTCAGTCGCCAATGCCGTTGCCATGAATCTACTCAGCTTACCTTAGAGTCACGACGCCGTCTTTTCCGGCGTCTTGTTGTCTACTTCCACTTTCGCTTCGTTGCGCAGCGTGCGGATCACCTTGTAGCTGCCCGTGATGATCTCTTCACCGTCGTTCACGCCGCCCAGCACCTCGATCTCCGTCGCGCCCGTAATCCCGGTCGTCACCTCCCGGAATGCCGCCTTGCCGCCTTTCACGATGAAAACGCCCTGCAGCTCCTTCTTCCGTTCCTTTTCAGGAAGGTTCGAAGGCTTCGCATTGCCCTTCTCATCGGCAGGCTCGAGGTCGCCCTTCTGGCGAACCGTCAGCGCCTGGATCGGTATGGAGACGACGTTACCGCGGGTGGCCCGTGGTTACCTTCGCCGTGCAGGAGAGGCCCGGCCGCATCTCGTCCGGAGGATTGTCCAGCGCGATCACCACCTTGAAATCCTTGGCTTCCTGGCTCGAAATGGCGCTTTGCGAAGCCGCCAGGCCCGTCGACCGCAAAATCGCCGTGTTCCCGATCTCGATCACCCTGCCTTTGAACGACTTGTTCGGCATCGCGTCGATCGTCACGTCGGCCGTCTGCCCCAGCTTCACGTTGACGATGTCCGTCTCGTCCACCTTCACTTCGGCCGTAATCAGAGACATGTCGGCAATCGTCATGATCAGCGAAGCCGGAGAATTCTGAATACCGGGCACCACCGTCTCGCCGACGCGCACCGGCAGATTGGTGACCACTCCGTCGATCGGCGCCACCGCCTGCGTCCGCGCCAGCACGTCGTTCGCCCGGCGCAAATTCGCCTGTGCCAGCGCAATACGCCGCTGCGAGGCGGACAAGCCCGCCGCCGACTGCTGACGCTGCGCGCGCACCTGGGCGATCCGCGCCTCGGCTTCGCGGATCGCCGCGTTGGCGCCTTCCAAATCCACTCGCCGCGCGTCGTATTCCTGCTTGGCGATCAGCCTTCTTTCCAAAGCTTCTCGGTGCGGTCATAGTTGATCTTGGCCCGCTCCAGGTCCGCCTTCGACCGTTCGAGCGTCGCCTGCGCCGTGCGCAAATTCTCGTCCGACGCTTTCAACGCCGCTTCCGACGCCGACGACTCCCGCTTCCGTCGAGCTCAAGTTCGCCCGTTGCGCGGCCACTTCCGCTTCCGGCTGAATGCTCTCGAGCTTCGCCAGCAGTTGACCCTTGCGCACGCGGTCGCCTTCCACCACCAGCAGATCGGTAATCCGCGAAGGGACGTTGGCGCTGGTGCCGATATTGATGTAGTTGCGCGGCTTGATCTCACCCGACGCGGTGACGACCTGCGCCAGATCCTGGCGCACGGCCTTGCCCGTCTGCACCTTGATGATCCGCGGCTTGCTTGAAGCGATAGCTGGCATAACCGCCGATCGAAGCGATCAGCACCACAGCCACGCCCAGTATGATCTTCCACTTTTTCTTCCACGGATTTCGATACTCCCAGGAAGGAACCGCTACGCGAACAACGGACTGTCTCTTCCTCTTCAGGAACAGACGCAGTTTTCGGTTGAGGAGTTCACAATTAATCGTATCATTCTCGATTCGTCTTTCACCGTCCGGCGCCGGTCCTGGAACAAAGCGTCCTTGCAGCGCCCCCCGGCCTGTGTTATCAATGAATCAATTCAACTGGCCAACGCTTTCTCCCCCCGGGAAGTTGGCCAAGGAGCATTCCATCTTGGATCCCTCGATTCGTAAAGGCCCCCCCTCAGGTAAACTCGTTCCCCGATGCGTTCGGCGGGCGGACCCAGCGGCGGCGGCAGCTCATCTTCCTCTGGTCCTCAACCGGCCAAAAAACAGATCCCACGGATCAGACGCACGCCGAGAACTTTTATTACCTGAAGCAGATGCAGGGCAAGACCCCGATGGTCGTCGTGCTCAACGACGGCGAAACCCTCAACGGGGTCATCGAGTGGTACGACAAAACCTGCTTGAAGCTCAACCGTGAAGACGGTCCGAACCTTCTGCTGTTCAAGGCCTGCATCAAGTACATGCACAAGGCCAACGACGACTAAACCAACCGTTTAGCCGTTCGCGGTCTGTTTCGCCTTCAGCTCCAACCGGTACTTCCGGCGCTCCCCGCGTGCTCGTAACGCCGGCGCTCGTCGTCCGTCTCGGGGACCACTGGCGGCACCGGCACGCGATTCCCACTCTGGTCGATCGCCACGAACGTCAGATACGCTGACGACGTGTGCCGCAGCACGCCCGATTTCAGGTTCTCCACGAATACCTTCACGCCCACCTCCATCGAGGTGCGGAACACCCGGTTGACCGACGATTTCAGGATCACCAGATCCCCAATATGAATCGGCGTCAGGAACGTCATGTGGTCGATCGACGCCGTCACCACCGGCATTCGCGCATGCCGCATCGCCGCCGTCGCGGCTGCCAAGTCCACCAGATGCATCACCCGCCCGCCCTCAGATTGCCCAGCGGATTCGCATCGTTCGGCATCGCCAGTTCCGTGTATTCGGAATTCGACTCCCGAACCGGACGTCCAGGCAAAGTATTCTCCATAGACTCATTATCATGGGACTTGCCCATGTCCGCACGTCTCGACACCCTGAAATCCATGCTCGCCGCCGACCCCGCCAACGCCTTCGCGCGCTACGGCCTCGCCATGGAACTCCTCAACACCGGCGACCCCGCCGCCGCCGTCACTGAATTCGAAGCTCTGCTCGCCGCCCACCCCGAATACACCTACGGCTACTTCCACGGCGGCCGCGCTTATGAATCTCTCGGCCGCCTCGACGACGCCCGCGCCCTCTACGAGCGCGGCGTCGAAGCTTCGCGCGCCAAAGGCGATCAGAAGGCCCTCGGCGAAATCCAAGCCGCTCTCGACATTCTGGGGTAGGCGGGAGCTTCCCGCCGCGGCCCGGGAGTTGATACCATCGGCGGTCGATGAAGATTCAGTCAGTCGACACCTACGCCGTCGACGGCGCCGTCATTGTCCGCGTCTCGAGCGACACCGGCCTCACCGGATTCGGCGAAACCGCCTCGCTCACCGCCGCTGACAAAGCCGCCTTGCGCCAGGCCGCCCTCGGCCACGACGTCTCCGCCTTCGAAGTCCTCCGCACCAAACTCGCCGCGGTCCCTGGCGCCCAAGCCGCGCTCAACATGGCGCTGCTCGACCTCAACGCAAAACACGCCAAGGTCCCCGTCTACCAGTTCCTCGGCGGACCCACCCGCGCCAAAGTCCGTGTCGCCACCCGCCTCCAGGCCGACGGCCGCGCGCAAAAGCAGGCCGGCCATCGCGCCTTCGTCGTCGCCGTCCCCGAACCCGGCTTCCCCAATCCACGACCCGAGTTCGTCCGCCTCACCGTCGATCGCCTCACCGCCCTCCGCCAATCGCTCGGCGAAGACACCGACTTCATCCTCGACGCCGCCGGACGCCTTTCGCCCGCCGAAGCCTCCAACCTCAGCGCGGCGCTCGAAAAATTCCATCTGCTCTGGTTCGACGAACCCTGCCCGCTCGGCAATCTCGCCGCGGTGCAGAAAGTCGCCCAGGAGAACGTCACGCCCCTCGGCTTCGGCCGCGCCATCACGCAAGGCGCCCAAGTGCAGGAGCTCTTCCGCCAGCAGACCCTCGACGTCCTCCGCCTCGATATTCGTCTCCACGGCATCAGCCAGCTCCGCCGCCTCGCCGCGCTCGCCGAGACCTACTACACCGCCGTCGCCCCGTTCAACGACGGCGGCCCCGTCGCCACCGCCGCCGCGCTCCAACTCGCCGCCTCGCTCCCCAACTTCTTCATCCAACAAGTGCCCGCGCGCCTGGCGAACGTCTGGGCCCAAGGCCTCGGCACCCTCAACAACGGCTATCTCGAGCTCTCCAAGGCCCCCGGCCTCGGCCTCGAAATCAACCAGCGCGAGCTCGACAAATTCAAGGAGGCCGCCTAAGCCATGACCGCCCGCCGACACTTCATGAGCGGCCTCGCCGGCCTCGGCCTTGCGGCCCAAATCACCCCGCCCGGCGCCGATGCCCTCCGCGCCGCCGGCACGAAAACCCGCATCACTGACATCAAGACCTTCGGCGTCACCTGGGAAAACAACTCCGACCGCCCTTACGTCTTCGTGAAAATCGAGACCAACGACGGCGTCATCGGTTGGGGCGAGGCGACCCTCGAAGGCAAAGCCAACGCCGTCATCGCCTGCGTCGGCGATTTCAAAGAGTTCCTCATCGGCGCCGACCCCATGCTCGTCGAACACCACTGGCAGTCGATGTACGTGCACAGCTTCTATCGCGCCGGTCCCGTCATGGGCTCCGCCATCTCCGGCATCGACCAGGCCCTCTGGGACATCCGCGGCAAGCTTCTCGGCCAGCCCGTCTACAAACTCTTGGGCGGCCCCTTCGACCCCGAAGGCGTCCGCGGTTATTACCATGTCAACGCCAGCACCAAGGCCGCCATGCAGGAAGTGCGCGCCAAGGCGAAAGAACTCGGCGTCACCTGCGTCAAAGGCGGCATCCCCGGCTACTACGAGTGGATCGAGACCCATGCCAAAATCAAGCGCGCCGTCGACCACATCGCCGCCATGCGCGAAGGCCTCGGTCCCGAAATCGACATCGGCATCGACTTCCACGCCAAGACTTCACCCGCCGTCGCCTCCGTGCTCGTCAAGGAGGTCGAGCCGTTGAAGCTCCTGTTCGTCGAGGAGCCCTGCCCGCCCGAAAACATCGCCGCGATGAAGAAAATCGCCGCGCGCTCCACCACGCCCATCGCCACCGGCGAGCGCCTCGTCGCCGCCTACTCCTGCCGCGAACTCGTCGAGCTCGGCGTCGTCGACATCATCCAGACCGACATCAACCACGTCGGCGGCATCACCGCTCTGTGGAAGGTGGCCGCGCTCTGCGAGCCCAGCGGCGTCAAGATCGCGCCCCACGCCTGCGAAGGCCCCATCGGCGCCCTCGCCACCGTCCATGTCGACGCCGCCACGCCCAATTTCCTCGTCCAGGAAATTTGCTCCGGCGTCAACGCGAGCCCGAAGGAGAAGATGTGGGAAGAGTGGCTCGGCTTCCCCGCCATGCGCATGGTGAACGGCAAATTCCCGCTCCCCCAGAAGCCCGGCCTCGGCTTCGACCTCAGCGAGGACGCCTTCCGCCGCTATCCCTTCCAAGGCACCAAACCCATGGCCCGCGTCTTCCACGACGACGGCTCCGTCGCCGCTTGGTAGCTTGAATCATGGATGCTGACTCCACTCGAATCGGTCCGTTGACCCTGGACACCCAAGGCGTCTATCGGGTGGGCTCCAGCCGCGTCACGCTCGATCTTGTCATCCACGCTTTCGATCGCGGGGCTACAGCCGAAGAGATCGTTCAGGACTATCCCATTCTCAAACTCCCGGACGTCCATCAAGTCATCGGCTACTATCTGAAGCACGGCCAGGAACTCCGTGGTTACCTTCAACGGAGAGCCAGCGAACAAGACGAAATGCGCTCGTCGCATCCAGAATGGTCTCCGGTCGGTCTCCGCGCCCGCTTGCTCAGCCGGAAAGAGCGTCGGTGAAGTGGCCCGAATGAAGCTCCCTCCGTGGCACGAACCGCGTCACAACAAGGGCAGTCAGGCGTGCTTTGGCTCCCGCTCGGCTAGCCGCGCCGCCCGCTCCGCGCGACGCTTCAACGCCGGCAGCATCAACAGCCGGATCGCGATAATCCCCACCGAGAACAGCCGCCAATAGCGCCGGAAGTGCGCCCGCGCCGTCGCATCGCAAGCCACCACCCGCGTCTCCGTCGAAAACCGGCAAGCGTCGGCCCCCACTGGAACCACCCGCAAGTTCCAGGCGATCTTCACATGATCCGCCTCGCCGTACGAAGCGAACAACGCCGAAGCAATGGGCCGAAACACCACGTCCGCCTGCCAAGGCTGCGTCAGAGCCCCCATCACGATCTCCTCGTCCGCCGCCTCCGCCAACAGACCCCAGCCCAGCGACCGCGTGTACTCTACGATCCCCTGATGAGGCAAAGGCCGTCCACCCGCGCGCAGCATCACCCCCCGCAGCCAGAAAATGAACCGCACCGGCCAAAGCCCATTCAAATCGAACTCCCGCGCCAGCCGCAACACCAGCGCCGCCGGCGCGCGCACGTCCACGCCATGCCTCTCGCGCACATCGAACACCGGCATGAACCCGTCGATCAGCTCCGCCATGCCACAACCGATTGCAAACCCACGGCCAAACCGAGCGGGCGTATACTCGAAGCCATGACGCCTCTTCGCCGCCCTGTCGCGGAAGACCTGCTGAATCGCGGCTTCTCCCGCCGTTCTCTCGCCCGCGCCGCCGCGCTCGTCTCCGGCGGAGCCGCCCTCTTCCATGAGTCCACCCTTGCCCAGGGCCTTTCCGCGCTCACCGCCATCCCTGAAGGCGCCGTCAAGATCAACGCCAACGAAAACCCCATGGGCCCCTGCCCGGAGGCTCTCGAGGCCATGTACGCCAAGCTCCGCACCGGCGGCCGCTACCACTCCGATCAGTTCTTCACCTATCAGAAGGCCCAAGCCGACGTCGACGGCCTCAAGCCCAGCTACGTCCTTCCCTTCCCCGGCTCGAGCCTCCCGCTCCACTACGCCGTGCTCGCCTTCTGCGGGCCCAATAAGCCCCTCATCGTCGCCGACCCCTCCTACGAAGCCGGCGAACGCGCCGCAACCTTCGTCGGCGTCAAGACCATCAAAGTCCCCCTCGCCAAGGATCACTCGCACGACGTCCGCGCCCTCGCCAAGGCCCACCCGACGCCCGGCGTCATCTACGTCTGCAACCCCAACAATCCCACCGGCACCATCACCAAGCGCGACGACATCGTCTGGTTGATCAACAACCGCCCCGCCGGCTCCATCATCCTGCTCGACGAAGCGTACATCCACTGGAGCAACGAGCAGCACTGCGCCGACCTCGTCGCCGCCGACAAGGACGTCATCATCCTGCGGACGTATTCCAAGATCTACGGCATGGCCGGACTCCGCGCCGGCTGCGCCCTCGCCCGCCCCGATCTGCTCGAGAAGCTCAACAACTACATGGCCGGCGCTCTGCCCGCCACAGGCCTCGTTGGCGCCGTGGCGAGCCTGCAGTCGAAGACCGCCGTTCCCCAGCGCCGCGCCTACATGGACAGCCTGCGCAACGACCTCTATTCCTGGATGGACAAGAAAGGCTGGCACTACACCAAAGCAGCGTCCAACTGCTTCATGGTCGACGTCGGCCGTCCCGCCGAAAAAGTGATCGAAGCCATGGCCGCGAAAAAGGTGATCATCGGCCGCAAGTTCCCCACCTGGCCGACGCACGTCCGCATCTCCATCGGCACCCGCGAAGAGATGACCGCCTTCCAAAAGGCCTTCGCCGAAGTCATGGGCGCCTAAGCAAGCGCCCCCTTCCCGAACAACACGAACGGCCTCGGGATCCGCAACAATCCCCATCGGTGTTCATCCTGTTCATCGGTGGCCATTACCCCACGCCCGAACCCCCACGCACAACCCAAGGTCCCTGATAAACTCACTCCCTGAACCCATGACTCGCCGCCACTTCTTCGGCGCCACCGCCGCCCTCGCCTCCACCAGCGCCCAGCAAAACCAGCGCCCCAACATCATCTTCATCATGTCCGACGATCACGCCGCCCACGCCATCAGCGCCTACGGCAGCAAGATCAACCAGACCCCCCACATCGACCGCCTCGCCAAAGGCGGCATGCGCTTCGCCAATTGCTTCGTCACCAACTCCATCTGCACCCCCTCGCGCGGCGCCATCCTCACCGGCCAATACTCCCACCTCACCGGCATCAAGACCCTGAACGACAAGATGGACCCCAAGAAGGTCCACCTCGGCCACCACATGCAGCAGGCCGGCTACCAGACCGCCATGATCGGCAAGTGGCACCTCGTCACCGATCCCCAGGGCTTCGACCACTGGAACGTCCTCCCCGGCCAGGGCCGCTACTACGACCCCATCTTCATCTCGAAGGATGGTCGCAAAGAGTACAAGGGCTACTGCACCGACATCATCGGCGATTTCGCCGTCGATTGGCTCAAGAACCGCGACAAGAACAAGCCCTTCTTCCTCATGTGCCACCACAAGGCGCCGCATCGTGAATGGGGCCCCTCGCCCAAGTACAAGGACCTCTTCAACGACCGCGATATCCCCGAGCCCGACAATCTCTACGAGGACATGTCCAAACGCTCCGGCGCCGCCCAGCGCGCCACGCTCCGCGTCGGCGACGACATGACCAAAACCGACCTCAAGGTCGACAAGCCCGCCGGTCTCGAAGGCCGCGAGCTCCGCAAGTGGGCCTACCAGCGCTACATCAAGGACTACCTCCGCTGCGTCCAAAGCGTCGACGACAACGTCGGCAAAATCCTCGATTTCCTCGATGCCAACGGCCTCTCCGACAACACCATCGTCGTCTACACCTCCGACCAGGGCTTCTTCCTCGGCGACCACGGCTGGTTCGACAAGCGCTTCATGATGGAGGAATCCCTCCGCATGCCCTTCCTCGTCAAGTACCCGAAGAAGATCAAAGCGGGCACCGTCAACAGCGACATGATCCTCAACGTCGACTTCGCGCCGACGTTCCTCGAGTACGCCGGTCAGAAGACGCCTTCTGAGATGCAGGGCGTCAGCTTCAAACCGCTGCTCGAAGGCAAAACGCCCAAGAACTGGCGCAAGACGATGTACTACCGCTACTGGATGCACCTCGGCGGCGGCCACACCGTCACCGCCCACTACGGCGTCCGCAGCCACACGCACAAGCTCATCTACTACTACGGCAAGGCCCTCGGCTCCGCCGGCGCGGTCGACAAGGACACGCCGCCCGAATGGGAGCTGTTCGACCTCAAGAAGGATCCGCGCGAAATGACCAACGTCTACGGCAAGCCCGAGTACGCCAAGGTCCAAAAGGAGCTCGAAGCCGAACTCCAGCGTTTGCGCACTTACTACCGCGATGACGCCTGACCCCATGCGGACGCTCGGCCAGCGCCTCTATTTCCCGGCCTTCGTGGTCTCCCTACCAGTGGCGCTGGTCGCCTGGATCATCCCCTGGCTCGGCGTCCCGCTGGCCCTCTTCTGGCTGGCGGGACCGCTGTGGCTCTGGCGTCCTTATCGCCGCGCCGAGACCGGCTCCATGCCCGATGTCGCCCTTTTCCTCCAGCGCTGGAACGCCTTCCTGCGTTGGGCGCCCTGGATCTACTGGTTTGAAATCCTCATGTGGACGGCCCTGGGCATCGCCGGTTGGATCGAGGATCCCAAGGAACTCACGTTCCACTGGTTCACGCCGCTAGCCCTCGCCGGAGCCTGCTGGCTCTTGTGGCGCATCTTCCGCGTCTTCGAAATCCCGATCCACGAAGAGCCCGATCTCGTCCCCGTTCCCCGTGAAAGCGAGCCCGTCCTCTGGAACGAAATCGACAGCATCGCCAAACAGCTAGGTGTGAAGCCCCCCGGCGCCCTGGCCTTCGATTGGTGGGCCGCCGACCGCATCATCTTCGAGCCCACCCGCGTCCACCAAGCCATCCTCCCGGCGCCGGTTCTCGTCCTCGGCGGCCCCGGCTTCGAAGTCTATTCCCGCGCCGAGCTCCGCGCCATCATCGCCCACGAACTCGCCCACCTCCGCCACCGCGACAACCACCTCATCGCCTTGCATGAGCGCGCCTCCACTTGGGCCAACTGGGCGCGCTACGTCGGCGGCAGTACTTCCGTCGGCCAGGACACCGTCGAGCTCTGGCACCTGATCGCCGATTACCCCTACGGCCTCGACCGGCACCTCAACCCACTCCATCAGGAAATCGAGCTCGCCTGCGACCGCGCCTCCGCCGGCATCACCTCACCCGAAACCGCCGTTCGCGGCCTTCTGAAGGCTCACCTGCTCTTCCCGATCCCCGAGGACACCGCCCTCACCTGGCGCGCTCAATTCAACGCCGACCTCGACGCCGAAGCCGACAGTCTCCACCCCACCATGTCGCAGCGCGCCCGCGCCCTCGGCGTCGATCAAGCCAAGCTCCACGCCGAAATCGAGGCCAATCCCTGCGACGGCTCCGCGGCGGACTTCCTCACGCACCACGCCACCTGGCACGAAGCCGTCCTGGCTCAACATGCCTGGCGGTTCACCAACGACGACGAAGAAGACGACGGCGCCGATTAGCGCGCCATGAACGCCTCGGCGACCCCCAACGCCAGCGAGCGCGTATCCGTGTAGGACGTATTCGACATCACTGCCACCGTCACGCCCGTCTCCGGCAACGCGACCAACGACATCAATCGCCCACCCAACAACTCCCCGTCGCGGCCCACCATCCGCACCGTCCTCCCCGCCACCGTCACCGTGTCCGATTCCCAACCTGGCCCCAATTTGCCCGCCTGAACCGCCATTCCGAACCGCACCAGGTCCGATGGCGTCGCCACGAAGCCGCTCCCTCCCGCGTAGCACGAAAGTTCGAGCATCCGCATCATGTGAAAGCCATAACGAGGATCCTTCGCAAACCGGGGAAAGTAGTATCTCGCCGGCTCACCCGCCCCACTGCCCCGCGTCCCCAATTGCGCCTCGGCGTCGTAGATCTTCTCCCGGATCATGATGAACAAGGGAAAGTCATCGCCCTCCGGATCGAAGCGCTCAGGATCCGGCATCGTGTCCCGCATCTCGAGAGGCGTCAGCACCTTCTCCCGCACCAGCGCGGTAACCGGCTGCCCCGCCGCCTTCTCCAGCGCGGCACTCGCCAGCATCCACCCATAGTGCGACCGCCGGAACCGCGTCCCCGGCTGAACCTGCGGAGCCCCATCGCCAGCCTTCCGCAAAGCATCGGCCGCCCCGTCGCAATGCGTCGTAAACAGAGGCCCCTCACCACCGTCGACCGGCAGGCCGGCCGTATGAACCATCACCTCGCGCAGCCGCGCAGGCCACTTCTGCTTCGGATAATCGGGCACGTACGTCTGAATCTCGGCATCCAGGTTCAACCCGCCGCGCTCCACCAGCGCACCCACCGCCACCGACGTCAACATCTCCGTAGCCGACCCCAACCGCAGCCGCTGCGCCGGCGTCATCGCCACGCCGCGAAACAAATCGGCGTAACCGAACCCCTCGGCCCACACTACCTCCCCGCCCACTCCGATCGCCACCGAAACCCCCGGCACATTCTGCCGCGCGACGCTTTCCCGCACCAACGCCCGGCTCTTCCCCACCGCCTCCACCCAACGCGGCACCGGCGCGAACGACGCCGCCACCGGCACCTCCGAAGCCCCCCGATACAGCGGCTTCGCCGTCAGGCTCACCACCACCCACGTCACCGGCACCAACAACGGCAGGCCCAGTCCCCCCCAAACCCAGCCCGGGACTCGTTTGTACGTCACCCTTTTACTTTACGATGCAAAGTACATTGCGTCAAGCCAAGGTCCACCAAGGTGTATCTTGTTCAGGATGACCCCCGACAACGCCAAGACAATTCTCGATTACGTCGTCCGCTACGGACGCAATGAAATCGCCATCACCGCCAAGGTGCTCGCCGCCACCCCCGCCGACCACCTCGACTACCGCCCCTCCGATCGCTGCATGTCCGGCGGCGACCTGGTCTGGCACATCGCCTCCGCCGAAGTCGCCATTCTCAACGGCGCCGTCGACGGCGCCTTCGACTTCTCCCGTCCCCGCCCCGCCGACGTCGTCACGCCCGCCCAAGTGGCCGAGTGGTACACCGCCAACGCCGGCGCCGCCCTCGATCGTTGCGCCGCCATGGACGGCGATGCCGCCGCCAAGGTCATCGATTTCATGGGCGTCTTCAAGCAGCCCGCCGCCGGCTTCGTCACCATGGCGTTCAACCACACCATCCACCACCGCGGCCAGTTGTCGGCTTACCTCCGGCCCATGGGCGCCAAGGTGCCGGCCATCTACGGCATGAGCGCCGACGACAACCCCTTCATGAAGTAAGCCGCTACTTCAAACGGATCAGGCGGCCGGTGCGGGCCGATTCCCGCGCGGCCGCCAGAATCTCCGCCACAATCAGGTTGTTCTCGAGCCCCGACAAGCCACCAGGCTTCAACCGCCCCCGCGCCACCGCCGCCAGATAATGGAGCACGTCATCCTCCGGCGACGCCAACGGAGCCGCCGTCAAAGCCTCTTCCTTCGCCGCATTCCCCGCCCCCACCCGCAAGCGATAATCCTTCGGGTTCGCTGTGATCAACTGCCCCTTCGTCCCGTAGATCTCCATATCCTTCCGGCTATAAGGCCAGTTCCACGACGGCTGCACCACCACCTGCGCCTTCTCATACTGCAGAATGATCGTCGCCTCGTCGTCCACCTTCTTATAAATGTCCGGCTTGTTCTGGTGCACCTGCGCCAGCACCGAAATCGGCTTCTGGTTGTCGAACAGCCACGTCGCGAAGTTCGCCCCGTAGCACCCGAAATCGAACAGCGCCCCCGCGCCGTTCTTCACCGGATCCGTCAGCCAGGCAAAGAACTCCGGCTGCACGCCGATCTCCTTCGGCCCCTGGTGCCCGTAGTGCGCCACAATCCGCCGCACCTCGCCCAGCTTGCCCTCGGTCTTGATCATTCGCCAAATCGGCTCATTCACCGGATACCAGGTGGTCTCGTAATTCACCATCACCGGAATGCCGCCGCGCTGGGCCGCCGCCGCCATCGCCCGCGCATGATCCAAGGAGACCGCCAGCGGCTTCTCCATGATCACGGGAATCTTCCGCGCCGCGCACAGTTCCACCGCCTCGAGATGATCGAAGGTCGACGTGAACACCATCGCCGCCTCCGGCTTCACGGCGTCCAGCATCTTCGCGTGTGAGTCGAACAGCTTGTTCGCCGCGATCTTGTAGCGCTCGGCGTAGCGCTGCCGAACGGCCCCATCGGGCTCGGAAATCCCCACGATCTCCGCATCCGGCCGCGTCAAGCCGCGATTCAGAAATCCGCCCGCGTGCCCATGCGCCAAGCCGATAATCGCCACTCGCAGCTTGTCCTCGGCCATCGCCGAAGCCGCCACCGTCAAAACGAAAAGAAAACGTCGCGTCACCGGATCATCTTATGAAAGATCCCGCCCGCCAGCGCGCCGCACACCGCCGCATCCAGCACGTTCACCGCCAGCATCCCCAAAGGAAAGCCATACCAGTTCACATACGGTCCCACGATCCCCACCGGAATCATCACCGCCATCAGCACCGTAAACACCATCGCCTCGCCCAATGACCCGATCCGCAACTGTGCCTTCATGAAGAAAAACGCCATCAGCAACCCAATCACGATATCCGTCAGGCACTGGATCCCCAAGCTCTGCCCCATTGAAAACGGCGTCCCCGGCGGCGAGTACGTCATGATGCCCCGCGGATCCACGGCGATCCGCGCCTGCATCTTCTCCGGATCCATCTCGTTCGGGAAAAAGTAAATGCCCGGCTCCTTCACGTTCTGCTTCAAGGCGGTCAGCACCGCCGCATCGTTCGGGAACGTCTTGAACTGCTTCTCCTCGAGCATCAGCACCATGTGCGAAAAACCGCTCCAAAAGAACATCGCCATTCCGGCCATCACTCCGGCTAAAGCCCAGCGGGGATTCATGGGCGTCGAGTATACCGCAAGTGCGATATGCTCTGCCCCATGCTGAAGCTCGCTCTGTTGGCGACCCTCGCCGCCCTGTCTGCCATGGCCCAAACCTCCACCGGCCAGATCACCGGCACTGTCCTCGACCCCACCGGCGCCGTCGTCCCCGGTGCCCAGATCCGCTTGATCGGCGCCGAGACCGGCGATGTCGTCCGCGCCTTGACCACCAACGGCGAAGGCGTCTTCGCCGCGCCGCTGCTCCGCCCCGCTACCTACGTCGTCGAGGCCACCGCAACCGGCTTCAAAAAGCTCTCCCGCACCGGCATCGTCCTCCGCGTCGACGACGTCCTGACCCTCAAGCTCCAGCTCGAAACCGGCGCCGTCACTGAAAGCGTCAACGTCTCCGCCTCGGCCGATCTGCTCGAGGAAAAGACCAACACCATCGGCCAAGTGGTCGACAGCGCCACCATGACCCAGCTCCCCCTCAACGGCCGCAACTACCTCCAACTCGGCAACCTCACCGCCGGCGCCGTCCCCAACACCCGCTCGCGCGACCGTACGTTCTCCGCCTACGGCAATCGCGGCCAGCAAAACGCCTTCCTGCTCGATGGCGCCCGCAATCAGAATTACCTCCGCGGCCTTGACAATCGCCAGCGCGACGCCATGCGTCCTCAGCTCGAAGCCATCGCCGAGTTCAAGGTCCAAACGTCGAACTACTCCGCTGAATATGGCGCCTCCGCCGGTGCCGTCGTCAACGTCGTCACCAAGGGCGGCGGCAACGACCTCCATGGCTCCGCCTTCGAGTTCTTCCGCAATAGCCGCATGGACGCGCGCGACTATTTCCTGCCGCCCACTCAGAAGAAGCCCCTCTACCTCCAGCACCAGTACGGCGGCTCGCTCTCCGGGCCCGTTATCAAGAACCGCGCCTGGTGGCTCGCCGCCTTCCAGCGCACTCACATCAGCGAGGGCGAAATCACCACCGCCAACGTCCCGCTCGCCGCCCAGAAAAACGGCGTCTTCGGCGCCACCGAAATCTACGACCCCGCCACTCTCCGCGCCAATCCCGCCGGCGCCGGCCAGGTCCGCGACCTCTTCCCCAACAACACCATCCCCGCCGCCCGCTTCGACCGCACCGGCAAGCGCCTCGTCGACCTCTACCCGGACCCCATCCTCCCCGGCCTCGCCCGCAACTGGGTCAACAGCCCCCTCCAGGCCACCCGCTCCAACAACGGCACCTTCCGCGGCGACCTCCGCCTCACCGACAAGGACACTCTCTTCGGCCGCTTCTCTTTCGATCAAGGCGAGTTCCGCCGCCTGCCCACCCTGCCTGTGCCCGCCCAAACCGGCGTCACGCGCGACACGCCTGCCCGCTCGCTCGGCCTCGGCTACACCCGCGTCATCAATCCCACCTTGATCAACGAGCTCCGCGTGGCCTACAACTTCATCCGCGTGGACCAGGACGCCACCCTCCCGCGCGACGAAATCCTCGCCGGCAGTCTCGATCCGCGCGTCCAGTCCAGCATTCCCACTTTCGCGGCCACCGGCTATTCCACCATCGGCGACCCGCCCACCGGCTTCGGCAACAACCCCATCGACAAGAAGTCGAAGGTGTGGAACGTCTCCGACAACATCTCGCTCGTCCGCAACAAGCACACCATCAAGGCCGGCTTCGACTTCCAAATCATCGACGTGCCCACCTTCGCCGCGCTCAACGGCCGCGGCGCCTTCGGCTTCACCGGCGTCTTCACCCAGAACCCCCAACGCCGCGCCGGCACCGGCGCCAGCATTGCCGATTTCCTCCTCGGCATCCCCAACACCGTCACCGCCGGCACCGTCGCCGACGCTAACGAAAAGGCCACCAACTACTATTGGTATTTCCAGGACGATTGGAACGTCTCGAAGAACTTCAGCCTCAACCTCGGCGTGCGCTATGAGCTCACCCGCCCCTTCTACGACAAGAACGACAAGCTCTCGAATCTCGTCATCGAGCCCGGCCCGCTCTACGGCAAGTACGTCCTCGCCGGCAACTCCGCCCTGCCCCGCTCTCTCATGCACACCGACCGGAACAACATCGCCCCGCGCGTCGGCTTCGCCTGGAAGCCTCCCATCAAAGGCACCGTCATCCGCGGCGGCTACGGCATCTTCTTCGCGCAGGATGAAGGCTTCGGCGTCAGCCAGCGCATGACCAACAATCCGCCCTTCACCGGCTTCGGCGGCTACAACCTCGTCAGCGACCAGCTCAACACCTCGAGCACCATCTTGCTCAACGGCACCCTGCCCGCCCGTCCCGCCATCCCCACCGCCGCGAACTACGTCTTCGATCCCCGCGCCACCACGCAGATCCGCTCCTGGCCCACGCGCTTCACCATTCCTTACGTGCAGCAGTGGAATCTCAGCGTGCAGAAGGATCTCGGCCAGAACACTCTCGTCGAGCTCAATTACGTCGGCAACCGCGGCGTCAAGCTCTGGGGCGTCTATGAAGGCAATCAGCCCACCCCTGGTCCCGGCTCCGTCAACGACCGTCGCCCCCTCGCCACCCTCACCCGCGCCAGCCTGCTCACCTTCAGCCCTTGGGTCAACTCCACCTACAACGGCCTCTCCGCCCGCCTCGAGCGCCGCATGTCGAAAGGGCTCCACTTCCTCGCCGCCTACACCTATGGCCGCGCGCTCGACTTCCAGTCCAACGTCGATCTCTGCGACGGCTGCGGCGCATCCTCTGGCTCCGGGTCCATCGTCGACGGCCGCAATCTCCGCCTCCAATACGGCCTCGCCGATCACCACATCGCCCAGCGCTTCGTCTTGAGCGGCGGCTATGAGCTTCCCTTCAAGCAGAACGCCGTCGTCCGCGGCTGGGTCGTCAGCGGCATCACGAACCTCTCCACCGGCCTGCCCTTCACGCTCAATCTCAACTTCGACAATGCGAACACCGGCACCACCAACTGGCCCAATCGCCTCGCCACCGGCAAGCTCTCGAACCCCACGCCCGACCGCTGGTTCGACCCCGCCGCCTTCGCCTTCCCGGCCCAGTTCACCATCGGCAACGCTGGCCGCAACATCTTGATCGGACCTGGCACCGTGTCAACGGATCTTTCGCTCCAGCGCAACTTCGGCTTGAGCTTCTGGAAGGACAGCGCCCGCGTCGAGTTCCGCGCCGAAGCCTTCAATCTCTTCAATACGCCCCAACTCAGCACACCCGGCGCCACGCTCGGCAACCCCGGCTTCGGCGTCGTCGGCGCCACCGCCCGCCCCAACCGCCAAATGCAAATGGGCCTGCGCCTCTTGTTCTGATGATGGAGCGCTCGCGGCCACCAGCCAGGGACGCGGGCGCCCCTCGCTCCTCAGCCACCAATCGGAGACGGTCACCTGGCTCCCCAGCCAGGCGGCCAAAAGACTTCTTGAATCAAACTTACTGCCGCGCGTACTCCACGCCATCGCCCGCCACCCGGATCGTATCGATCCAATCGGGCCCCGTCACCACCAGCGCCCCATCGTCCCTCCGCTCGAAGCGCAAAATCAACGGTTCCACGCCATAAGGCTCGAGCAGCGAAACGAACGAAGTCTTCAATCCCCGCCGCCGCGCCATCACATACGGCACCGGCTTCGTCAAATCCTCACCCAGCCCGTTGCCCGTCACCACCGTCGTCCCGTCCTCTCCCAGCATCCACACGCGCACGCCACGCAGCGGCGCTTCGAAATCGGCCGCGCGCACCGGCTCGCCGCCCTCATAGACCAACTCGACATCATCCACGAAGAACGCACCCTGCGCCGGAGCACCCGCCGTCTGCTGCAGCTCGAGCGACACATTGCGGATCGGCAAATCGATCAGCCCGTCGGCATTGCCCAGATAGTGCGTCCATTTCAACGGCTCCCGCACCTCGATCTCCTTCCAGCCCACCCAGTCGATCGTCAGCAGCGGAGCCACGAAGCGCTCATCGGTGGCATCGTTGATCCGAATCGCCACGCGATGCTTCGACCCATCGCCATACAGCTTCAAGCGCACCCCCGTCGGCGAAGTCTCCGGCTGCGCCACGCGCGTAATGTCCGCCGTCGAGTACAGCAAATACCCCGCGCCCGAAAACTGATAGCCCACCTTGCCCGACCCCGTCCCGCTCGCCGCCTGCTCCCGCGTCAACGCGAACGTGCCCTTCACCGCCGACGTGCTCGCGTACACCGCGCCATAGTTCCCCAGCGGCACCTTGGCGCCATCGAAACGCAACTGCCACTCTCCGGCCACCGCCGCCCACCGGTTCGCCGTCAAGTGCTGATATCCATTCGACCGCGGCAACGTCGCGCCCGTCGCCAACGCCAAATCCGTCACCGCCTCGCCCGCGCCGTGATACACCCAGTCGAACTGATGCGCCTGTCCATCGGTCCCCTCGGCTTCGAAAACATCCAGCGCGTACTCACCCGTCACCAGAAGTGATCGCGTCAAGCGCGCGTTCGCCGAAGCCCGCCCCGCCGACGCCCGCGCGAACGAAAAGCCCGGCTCGAACCGGCTCGCCAACAACGATCCCGTCGCCTCCGCCTGCGTCCGCTCATCCACCACCACCGTGTTGTGCGCCACCGTCTGCTGATCCCACGTCGCGTGCGTCGGCGCCGCGTACGATTGCGTCCCCGGATCCACGGCCAGCACCCCGCCGCGCGCATAGCTCACGATGTTCAGCTTGTCGTAGTGCCCGTGCCCGCCGCCATGCGGGCCGTACTTCAGGATCACTGTGTGATCATTCCCAACCGCCCGCATCACCGCATAGCCCGAATCCGGAAACACCGCGCTTTCTAACGCCGGCGCCGAGCCCACCGGCGGCAAATCCGGCGTGCCCCAAATCAACGCGTCCCGCCCCCGGCTCCGCGCCGCCGCAATCAACGCGAACAGCGGGTCGCCCCATCTCGCGAACGCACTCTCATACCACCGGTTGTAATTCCTCAGGTTCACCGTCGTCGCGTCATTGAACGGCGCCAGCGTCCCGTCCGGCAGCGCGAACCGCGCCGGCGCCGAAAACAGCCGCGCAAAGCGCTCATCGTCGTACAGCCACACGCCCGACCGTGCCGCCATCTCCGCCGTCTGCATCAACGCGTCCAGCGCGTAGTAGTGGTACGTGAAGCTGCCCTCGTACCAGAAACCGTCCGCCGACACCGAGTTCTTCATCTGAAACCGGAATCCGCTCGGCCCATCCATCACTTTCGCGATCAACGCCGCGTCACCCAGCGCAAACGCCACCGCCGCCATACCCGCGTTATGCCACGATTGCCAATTGCTGATGCCCATGTCGTTGCGCTCGATCGTCGCCACCGCCGCGCGCAACAGGTCGCGTTCGATCTTCTGCCGCTCTTCCGCCGTAAGCACGTCGCTTTCAGCCAACAGGTCATAAGCCCAGGCGATCGGAATCAACCAGATCGCCTCGTCCAACGTCTGCGCATGCACCCGCGCCCCGCTCCGCGTGTTCCGGTTGTCCTTGTCATGCAACGGCAGCGACGGATACCGCTCCGCATACGCCTTCAAAATCCATGCCGATTGCTCCGCGTAAAGCCGCTTCCCCGTCAACCGCCAGGCCAGCGCCAAATCCCGCGCCATGTTCGCCAGCGCATCGTGCCGCTCCGCATAGATCACCTGATCGTAAGGCCACCCCGTCAAGCGGCGATTGTCACTCGGACAAACATTGGCATTCGGCGGTACGAACTGCAGCCGCACTCCCGTCGTCGGGCAAACATACCAGTGCCACCACTGCCCACCCTCCGGTGGCAGCGCGAGCTCCTTCATCCCATACCGCGCCAAATGCGACCCCGGCCACGCCTCCGCCCCGCTCACCAAGCTCGCCTTCACATCGGCCGCCCAGCGCAAGCGCCCCACCGCCTCCCCGATCCGCGCCCAGTCGTCGCCGTTCAACAACCGGGCTTGCCCCCACGCCGTCATCGAAAACAGAAACAACCAAAACGCTCGCGCCATCACTTTCATGTTAGACCTCCCTCCGCGCCTTCCCAAGTACTACGAACAGTCCGCCTTGACGCTCACTCCGTCTCCCCCGCAGCCCTAAGTTCCCTACCGCTCTTCACTCTCTCCTCGATTCCTCGTATCCCGGCTCCTCTTCCGCTGACAAGCCTCAGGTGCCCGGCCTCACCCCGCTCCGCCCGCAAACCCTTGATCTTCCTCCGCTTCGCGTTCCCTCCGTTTTCGCTCGCTAGGGTCTTTTCCCTTGCGTTGGTAAACCGGGTGTAGATCCACCGTACTCTTCCCTGCTCCAATCAGTGCCGTTACGTTTAGTACGAAGGGGAGATTGTCTGATCGCCCGTGCGCCACTTCTGATTCTTCTCGGGATGAAAAGTCTCGCTGGCTACAGCTTTACCTACACCGCGACCATCACCCAACAGGCGAATCGCATGGAACGGCCCTTCGAGGACCTCACCGGCTTTTATACCGGTAACGGCCGGGGCAACGTTCGTTACCTCTCCCAATCATTTCTCGCCCCGTTCTCCGGTGTCTTCACTTTCCTCAGTGTCACCTCCGGCAACTGGGACCAATTCCTCGTGCTGTACCAGGGTTCGTTCAACAGCACGCTCCCGCTGGCCAATGCTGTCATTGCCAACTCCAGCGGACCAGGGGACAACCCCTCCAACGGCCCCCGCACCGCGGGCTTCTCTTATTCGCTCATCAGTGGCCAGCAGTATTACATCGTCACCACGGGCGAAACCAACGGCGAGCGCGGCACGTTCACCAACACCGTCTCCTCGCCCGTACCCGAGCCCGCCACTTGGCCCTGCGCCGCGGCCATGCTCGGCTTGATGTGTCTTAGCTTGAAGATCAGAGGGAAATCAGGATGGGAAGGATTACGATTCTTGGGGTCTGCCTCGCCTTTGCGAGTTACGGGTGGGACTTCTCGTATAGCGCCACCATCGCCGGCCAGCCAACCTGGACACGGCCCATTCAGGACTTGAGCGGGGTCTCCTTCATCGGAGTCAACGTGCCCTATCAGGTGCGGAGCTTCGTCGCTCCCGCCACCGGCAGCTACACCTTTCTCAGCACGGCCACTTCGCCTGCCGGCTGGGACAACTTTCTCGTGCTCTATCGCAACAGCTTCAACCCGGCCGCCCCGCTCACCAACGCCGTGGCCGCCAACGACGACTTGAACAACAGCATTGCCAACATCGGCCGCTCGGGTTTCTCCACGAACCTGACCCTCGGCACCACCTACTTCCTGGTCACCACCGCCTACGCCGGGCCAGGCTTGGGCGGCACCTGGGGCGCCTTCTCCAATACCGTGTCCACGAATGCCACCGTCTCCTCCACCTCCGCTGTTCCGGAGCCGTCCACCTGGATCATGATCGCCTTCGGGCTCGCCACTCTCTGGCTCCGCCGCAAGGCCGCTTTACCCGCCACCGTTCCGGCCGTGGCGCCTAAGTCAACGGGCGGCCCGGCTTGAAACTCGCTTTGTGACTGGCGGCCAGCGCCTCTAGGTCCTTCACCACCTGGGGATGCTGCGCCGCCACATCGAATTCCTCCGCGTAATCCGCTTCCAGGTCGAACAGCAACGGCGGCTTGCGCGCCGTGTAACTCTTCCGCTCCGGCAGCGCCGAGTTCGTCTCCAGGTGCAGCTTCCATTTGCCCTTGCGGACCGCCCTCAAGGCGCCCTGGTTGTAATGGAAGAGCAGCGGCTCGCGCCCCGTGCTGCCCTCGAACAGCACTGGCCCCAGGTCCACGCCGTCATAAACCCGGTCCTTCGGCAACTCCGCCCCCGCCAGCTTCGCGAAAGTCGGAAACAAATCCATCGTCACGCCGAACGCATGCGACACCGCCGGCTTCACCTTCCCCGGCCACCACGCGATCGCCGGTTCGCGCTGGCCCCCCTCCCACGTCGACCCCTTCCCGTCCCGCAGCCCACCGGCCGACCCGCCTTCTTCCTTCAAGTACCGTGCCGGACCGTTATCGCTCGAGAAAACCACCAGCGTTTTCCTTTCGAGCTTCAGCTCCTTCAGCGTCCGCATCACCTCGCCCACGCTCCAGTCCACTTCCTCCACCGCATCGCCATACAACCCGCGGCCGCTCTTGCCGCGAAAGCGTTCGCTGGCGGCCAACGGCCAGTGTGGCATCGTGTGCGCCAGGTAAAGGAAAAACGGCTTCTTCGCCTTCGCGCTGTCCCGAATGAAGCTCACGGCTTCCTTCGTGTACCGCTGCGTAATCTGCGCTTGGTCCGGCTCTTCTTCAATCGTCTTCTCTCCCTGAATCAAGGGAGTCTTCGGAAACGCCGCCTTGTTCGGATTAGCCGACGTCGCCGGGCTCATGTCATTCGAATACGGAATCCCAAAGTAGCGGTCGAACCCATGCCGCAACGGCAAGTGCTCCGGCCGGTGCCCCAGATGCCACTTGCCCACGATCGCCGACGTATACCCGCGCGTCTTCAACAGCTCCGCCAGCGTCAGTTCTTCGTCTGGAATGCCGTCCTTCGACGTCGGAAACAGCACCACGTTCAATCCGCTCCGGATTGGCAAACGCCCCGTCAACAGCGCCGCGCGGCTCGGCGTGCAGAACGGCGACGCCGAGTAGAACTGCGTGAAGCGAATCCCTTCGCTCGCCATCTTGTCCAGGTTCGGCGTCCGGATCACCGGGTGCCCGTAGCAGCCCAAATCTCCATAGCCAAGGTCATCGGCGTAGATGACCACAAAGTTCGGCAATGGGGCTGCGGTCAACGAAGCGGCGCCAGCCATTCCGGCCAGCCATTCACGGCGATTCAACATCCCGTCGATTATCTGATACTCTCGGCTCCGATGCGCCCCACTCTTTTCCTGACGCTCCCGCTCCTCGCCGCCCGCCGCCGACCCGGCCTTCCTCGAAGACGACTTCTCCACGCTCAATCCCGCCTGGAAGATCGCCAAAGGCCAGTGGGCCATCGCCGATGGCGCACTGAAAGGCATCGAGCTCCCCGCCGACAACACCGCGCCGTCACCCGCCGGCGCGTCGCCTACCACGACGCCGTCATCGAATTCCGCGTCAAGCTCGACGGCGCCAAAACCGCGCACCTCAGCCTCAATAGCCAGCAGGGCCACGTCTGCCGCGTCGTCATCGACCCCAAAGGCTTCGCTATCCGTAAGGACAAGACCACGCCAAGAGCACCGACCAGGCCGCCGCGCTCGGCCGCCAGGAAATGCCGCTCGGCGACGGCCAATGGCACCGCGTCACCGTCACCGTCCGCGGCCGCACCCTCAGCGCCAAAGTCGACGACAGCGCCACGCTCACCGGCGAGCACGACGGCATCGACGTCGACAAGATCGACGTCGGCCTCCCCGTCACCGGCTCCAGCGCCAGCTTCGACGATCTCCGCGTCCGCGCTTTACCCCGCTCTTGACGCCATGATATGATCTCCCCACTCAATTTCATGGTTTAGGGGAGCTAGACAACATGCGCCTCGGCATTTTTCGCCGGTGTTGTTTCCGTTTGCCTTTTTGCTCAGGATTATCGCGCCACCGTGCTCGGTCAGATCACCGACACGTCCCGCGCCGCCGTGCCGAACGCCGCCATCAAGGTGACCAAAGTCGACACCGGTGTTACCCGTGAAACGCGCTCCAACGCCGACGGCATCTATACCGTCACCGCTCTCGACCCCGGCGTTTACAACCTCCAAATCGTCGCCGACGGTTTCCGCACCGTCAACATGAACGACATCGTTCTCCAGACCGCCGACAAGCTCAACGTCAACGTCGCGCTCGAAGTCGGCCAAGTCAACCAGGAGATCACCGTCATCGGCCAGCAGGAGCTCATCAACACCGCCACCGCCTCCCGCGGTCTCGTGCTCGACCCCACCAAAGTCACCGAACTTCCGCTCAACGGCCGCCAGAGCTACATGCTCATGAACCTCGTCCCCGGCGTCCGCTTCACCCAGCGCCAGTTCGGCTCCAGCGGTTTCTCCGGCACCCGAGCCTGGGACGTCAACGGCGCCTTCACCATGAACGGCGGACGCACCGGCACCAATCAGTTCCTGCTCAACGGCGCCCCCATCTCCACTAACGGCACTTTCAATCTCGCCCCCAACGTCGAAGCCATCCAGGAGTTCAAGGTGATGGTCAACACCTACGACTCCCAGTTCGGCCGTTCCGGAGGTGGCCACGTCAACACCACCCTCAAGGCCGGCACCAACGACTGGCACGGCTCAATGTTCGACTTCTGGCGCAACCGCATCTTCGACGCCAATACCCGCCAGAACAACGCCGGCGGCGCGCGCCGGGGCTTTCGCAACCAGCATCAATATGGCGGCATCATCGGTGGACCCCTGCGGCGCAACAAGGACTTCGTCTTCTTCTCCTTCGAAGGCTGGCAGGAACGCACGCCGTTCCCGGTCGTCTCCACCACCGTGCCCGATGCCATGAAGCAAGGCGACTTCACCCGCTTCGGCGTGCGCATCCACGATCCCCTCACCTCGCGTCTCTGCGACGCCACCCGCCCCTGCACCATCCTTGGCGTCAACGGCGTCATCGAACGCCAGCCCTTCCCCGGCAACGCCATTCCCGCCTCCCGCATCAGCCCCGTGGGCCGCGCCTTCTTGAATCTGTATCCACGCGAAAACTTCATCGGGCCCAACCCGCTCACCCAGAATTTCCTCGCGCCCGAAACCGTCGGCCGCTACCGTTACGAGCAGCCCATGGCCCGCTACGACAAGGTGTTCGGCGAGCGTGACCGCTTCAACTTCGTCTTCACCTTCCAGGACGGCAGTGAGTTCCGCGATTCCAACGGCTTCCCCGCCCCCGCCAAAATCGGCAACATGCCCGGCACCGTCCGCCGCGACCAGAACTACATCGCCAACTGGCAGCGCACGCTGCCTCCCACCTCACTGCTCACCATTCAGGCATCATTCAATCGCTTCCAGGAGAACTTCCCCGACGTCTCCGACTACGACTTCACCTGGGACAAGCTCGGCATCAAGCAGTTGCCGTCCGCGCCCAGTTTCCCCACCCGCCTCGCTCCGCGTCTCGATCTCGGCGGTTTCAATAGCATCCTCGGCAACCAGTTCCTGAACGCCAGCCAGCGCCAACAGGCCAACTTCCAGGCCAACCTCGCCCAAACCCGCGGCCGCCATTCGCTCAAGTACGGCCTGGAGTGGGCCACCATCCATCGCGGTAGCCAGGTCGCGGGCCGCTCCTCCGGCCTCATGGGCTTCACCGCCGGCTGGACCCAGCAATACACCGGCCGCTCCCAGGGCGCCTTCGACGGCAGTTCCGTCGCCTCTCTCCTCCTCGGCGCCATGAACAACGCCAACGTGGATTGGAACGACACCTTCTATCGCAAGGAGCCCTACCTCGCCGGCTTTATCCAGGACGATTGGAAAGTCAACAACCGCCTCACCCTCAACCTCGGCCTCCGCTACGACCTCCAATGGCCCATGATCGAACTCCACGACCGCGTCATCACCGGCTTCGACTTCAACGCCAAGAGCCCCGTCAGCGACCAGGCCCTTACCGTCTGGCGTGCCAACGCCTCCTCCACGGCCAACTATCCGCCAGCACCCACGCAGTTGACCGGGGGCAGCCTGCTCTACGCCGGCAAGAACGGGCAGCCCCGCAGCCCTTACAACTGGGACCGCTCCAACATTCAACCCCGCATCGGCGCCGCTTGGCGCGTGCACGACCGCGCCGTCCTGCGCGGCGGCTTCGGCATCTTCCACCGCACCGCCACCCAGGGCTCGCTCACCACCGGCTACAGCCAAACCACCGGTTACGTCAACTCCCGCGACGCCGGCATCACCCCGGCCGGCATCAACAACGGACTGCCCACCGGCCCCTTCTCCATCGAGAACCCCTTCCCCAACGGCCTCATCGCCCCGCTGCAATCCAACGTGCCGGCCCTCAACCTCGTCGGCACCGGCTTCAGCTTCGATTCGCGCCTTCGCCCCATTCCGCGCACCTTCCAGTACTCCTTTGGAATCGACGCCCAACTCTTCTGGGGCATCACGCTCGACGTTTCCTACATCGGCAGCCGCACCGTGAAGGAGCCCCTCGGCATCAATCTCAATGCCCCCGGCGAAGAAGTTTATGAAGCCGCCCGCGCCAACCCCACCTTCTACCAGCAGCCCGTACCCAATCCGTTCGTGAACATCGCCCCGAACACCGTCGCGCTCGGCGTTTCACCCACGGTCAGCCGCTTCAGCCTTCACAATCCCTTCCCTCAGCTCGGCGGCGTCACCAACAACACCCAACCCTGGGGCCGCACCTGGTACAACGGCCTCCAGTTGAAATTCGAAAAGCGCGTCCTGCCCGGGTCGAAAGTCGGCACCGTCACCTGGGTGCTCAACTACACCTGGTCCAAGCAGCTCGAGCGCTTCATGCGCGAGAACTTCGCCTACGCCTACCGCCGCTGGAACAACTGGGGCACCCAGCTCACCGACATCGATGTCCGCCAGCAGCTCACCCTCGCCGGCGTCTACGACATCCCCGGTCGGCAAGGGCCGCCCCTGGTTCAACGCCCTGCCCAAGGCCGCCGAAATGATCCTGGGCGGGTGGAATTACAACTATTGGGTGGATTGGAACTCGGGCGTCCCCACCGGCTTGAACACAGGCTGGGACTTCACCTGCGGCGATTACCGCGTCGCGAACCAAACCGAAACCAGTTGGTTCGAGAATGGCCGCACCGGCACCCGTCCCAACTGCTGGGTCCAGCGCGGCCCCTACACCTTCCGGCAGGCGCCCGCCCGCTTCGGCAACATCACCGATCCCACCGCCGTCCAGGTCAACATGGCTTTGGCGAAGAAGGTCGCCCTCAGCGAACGCTGGTCCGTCGAGTTCCGCGGCGAAGCCTTCAATGCGTTCAACACCCCCATCCGGCAGGGCCCGGGCACCGACCCCAACAACACCCAGTTCGGCCTCTTGCCCGTCGCCCAGTTCAACTTCCCGCGCAACGTCCAACTCGGGGCCCGCATTCGCTTCTAGCAGCGCTCCCCGCAAAAGAGTCTGAGAATTTTCGTCCGCTCGCGCCACTAATTCTTTAGTGCGCGAGCCATGTCTCATTCCCTGCCTCGGCCTCATGGCCGGGCTCGTTTTCCAACGTTGGCTCCCCGGACCTCCGGGCTGGGCCGAAGCCGCGCTCGCCGTCGTCGCCATCGCCGGCTTGTTCTTCACCCGGCCGCTCCTCCAGCGCATTCTTCTCTTCTGCGCCGGCGCCGCCGTCGGCCTCTGGCTGCCGTCCTTTCACGAACCGAGACAGCCGCCGCCGTTGCCCGGCGAAGGCTTGGCCGAAGTGCAAGGCTGCGTCGTCGAACCCGCCGTCCACTTCGAAGGCCGCACCCGCTTTACCGTCGAGCTCGAACCCGGCATCCTCGCCCAGGTGTCTCACTACCCCAAGAACGGGGCAGGCCCCGCGCTCGACGCCGGCCAGCAAGTCCGCTTCCAGGCCCGCTTCCGCCGCCCCGGACCGCTATCGCAACCCCGGCTCCTTCGACTATCCCGATTACCTCGCCCGCCGCGACGTCTGGTTCCTCGCCACCGCGCCCGCCAACCGCGCCATCGCCGTCACCGGCGTCGAATGCGGCTCCCGCTTCCACCGGGCCATCAGCCAAATGCGCCAGTTTCTCCTCCACCGCATCGAAGCCCGCTACGCCGATGACCCGAGGCCGTCGGCCTTCTCCAGGCTCTCCTGCTCGGCGAATCGAAGAAGGTGCGCAAGGAATGGACCGAGGACTTCCGCCAGACCGGCACCTACCACGCCATCGTCGTCTCCGGCCAGCACGTCGTCATTCTCACTGGCTGCGTCGCCCTCGCCGGACGCCTCTTTCTCCCCTCCACCGCCGCGCTCGCCCTCTCCGTCGCCATCGCCTGGCTCTACGCCTTGCTCGCCGGCGGCAGCGCGCCCGTCGTCCGCTCTGCCGCCGGCATCTCCGTCTTTCTGTTCGCCAGTTTCTTCCACCGCCGCGGCCGCTTGTTGAACATCCTCGCCTTCGTCGCCATCGGTTTCTTGCTCTTCGCGCCGCATCAGCTCTTCGACGCCAGCTTTCAGCTTTCGTTCCTCGCCGTCGCCGCCATCGGCGCGCTGGCCGAGCCTTTCATCGAGCGCCATATCGAGCCCTGGCGCGAGGCCGCGAAAGCCCCTGCCTCCCCGAGCCCGCCATCGATCCCCGCGTCGAAGCCATCCGTATCGAATGGCGGCTGTTCGCCGCCACCGCCGAGGCCTGGCTGCGCGTCCCCGAAAAATGGAGCCTCCGCCTGATCGCCTGGAGCACCCACGCCGTCACCAGGGTGGCCGAAAGCCTCGTGCTCTCCGCCCTCGTTCAAGCGGCCATTGCCCTGCCCGCCGTGGTCTATTTCCACCGCTTCTCGTTCACCGGCTTGACGGCCAATCTCGCCATCGGCCCCGTGCTCGGCGCCGCGATTCCGCTCGGCTTCTTGAACACGCTGCTCGACAGCGCGTGGCTCGCCTCTCTCAACGGCGCGCTCATCCATCTCTCGCTCTGGCTCGCCCACTGGCACGTCGGCTGGGAGCCCGGCTGGCGCATTCCCGATCCACCCCTCTGGCTCGCCCTCGCCGTCACGGGCGCCGCTCTCACCGCCGCCGTCGCCCTCCGGGCTCAACCGGGTTCGCTGGCCCGCCCTCGCCGCCTACGCCGCGCTCTGCGCCGTGCTTCTCTGGCATCCCTTCGCCCCACGCGTTGAACCCGGCTCGCTCGAGCTCACCGCCGTCGACGTTGGCCAGGGCGACGGCCTCCTGCTCGCCCTGCCCAACGGCCAGCTCGCCGCCATCGACGCCGGCGGCTTCCCCGGCATGGGCAACAATCCCCGCGAAGCCCGCAAGCCTGACCTCGACCTCGGCGAAGACGTGCTCGCTCCTTACTTCTGGACCCGCTCCATCCGCCAGCTCGACGTCCTCGTCATCACCCACGCCCACGCCGACCACATCGGCGGCGCGCTCGCCCTGCTCCGCAACTTTCAGCCCCGCGAAATCTGGACCGGCCTCATGCCCCCCGCCGAGCCCGCCTGGCGCGAAGTCGAAAAGCTGGCCCATGAGCGCGGCATCCGGCTCCGCCAGCCCCGCGCCGGCGAAGCCTGGACCTTTGGCGGCGCTCACTTCCAGGCCTGGGCTCCCTTCCCCGGCGACGAGCCCGGTCCCGCAGCCCACAACAACGATTCGCTCGTCTTCACCGTCACCTGGGGCCGCCACCGCTTCCTCCTCACCGGCGACGCGGAAGCGCTCGTCGAACGCCGCATGCTTGATTTCGGACTCAGCGGTCCGATTCAGGTCTTGAAGGTCGGCCACCACGGCAGCCGCACCTCCACCTCCGCCGCCTTTCTCCAGTCACTCCAGCCCGCCCTCGCCGTCATCTCCTGCGGCCGCCAAAACGGCTTTCGCCACCCCAACTCCCGTGTCCTCGACCGCTTGAAGGAGCACGGCAGCCAGATTGTCCGCACCGACACCAGCGGCCTCATCACCATCCGCAGCGACGGCCGCTACCTCCTCACAGAACCATTTCATTCATTCTGAAATTCAGATATGATGATGTGGTCCATACGTTCGCGCCAGACGCAGTTTGATCTGTGCAGTAGTTTGAACATTTGAACATCTGGATGTGCAATACTGTCTGTAAGAGATTGAAAGGGATGATCTAATGCCCCAACGAGCTGTCGTCGTCAAGGAGATGGCGAACTTTCTCGGCGTCCTCGCCCATCCGCACCGCGTCCGCATCGTGCAGGAACTCCGCACCGGCGAGATGGACGTCAACACCTTGCAAACCATCCTCGAGGTCAGCCACTCGCGGGTCTCGCAACACCTCTCCGTGCTGCGTTCCCATCGCATCGTGTCTGAGCGCCGCGAAGGGCGTCATGTCTTCTACCGCCTTCAGCAGCCCAGCATGGCCAAATGGCTCCTCGACGGTCTTCTCTTCCTCGACCACGAGCAGCAGATGAGCCGTGAAATCCAGCGCGCCGTCGACGTCTCCCGCGAGATCTGGTCCTCCAACGGCATCCACCTCAACGGCAACGCCCACCACGACAACGGCAACGGCCATCACGACAACGGCAACGGCCATCACGACAACGGCAACGGCCACCACGGCCCGGAAAACGCCGGGAACTAGACGAACTCTACCCGGTACTCTTCAATCACCGGATTGGAGAGAATCTCCTCGGCGGCCTCGCGCAGCTCGCGCTCGGCCGCCTCGCGCGACGTCCCTTCGGCGAACTCCACCTCGAAACACTTGCCCTGCCGCACCTCGGTAATGGAGCGATGCCCATGGCCATTCAAGGCCTTGCGAACGGTCTGCCCCTGCGGATCGAGGACGGTTTGCTTCATCATCACGAGGACGCGTGCTTTCATTCACTATCCATGTTACGCGACCGGAATCCGCCCCGTCACCAGATCCCGACCAGCTTCCACCACGCCACCCCCAGCGTCCCCCAAATCGCCAGGTTCACCACCGACACCACGAACCCGATCTTCCACCAGCTCTTGAAGTCGTTATACTCCTGCGCGAAGAACATCGGCGCCGGCGTCGTGCCGTACGTCGTCAACCCGGCCGACAGGTTCACGCCGCACACGAAGGCATAGCACGACAAGCCCGCTGGCGCGCCTTTCGCCATCAGAACCGCCAGAAACGCCGGATACATCGCCAACAAGTGCGCCGTGATGCTCGCAAAGCCATAGTGCGCGTAGAAGTACACCAGGAACGCGGCCACGAACAACGGTACCCAGCCGGTATGCTCGAACATCGCCGCCACGCCTTTGGCGAACTCCGTTGGCACGCCCGTCTGGTTCAAAGCCCGCCCCAGCATCAATAGCCCGCCGTACCAAATGAAAATGTCCCACGCCGTGCGCTCGTTCTTCACGTCTTCCCAAGTCAGCACGTCCAACAGCAGCAGCGCCACCGCCCCGCACAGCGCCACCAGCGTAATGTCCCAGCCCAACTGCTTGCTGAACGCCCACGCCGTGGTGACGAACGCGAACACCGTCATCAGCAGCCGTTCCTTCGGCGACATGGGCCCCATCTTCTCGAGCTCGCTCCGCGCGAACGCCGCCGCTTCCGGCGTATGCTTCCGCTCCGGCGGTTCCATCTTCATCACCACCCACGGCACGATCAACAGCGACGCCAATCCCGGCACCACCGCCGCCACGAACCAGCTCACCCACGTCACGTCCACCTTCGCCACGTCCGCCGCAATCTTCGCGCCCAGCGGATTGCTCGATTGACCGGTCAGAAACATCGAAGTGGAAATGCAGATGCCCTGATACACCGACACCATCAGGAAGCTGCCGATGATCTTCGCCGACGGCCCCGGCTTCGAATCATAAAGCTCCGCCACGCTGCGCACGATCGGCAGCGTCACGCCGCCCGAGCGCGCCCCGTTCGACGGAATCACCGTCGCCAGCACCACATCGGCCAGCGACAGCGCATAGCTCACCCCCAGGCTCGTCTGGCCAAACAGCCGGACGAAAAACAAAGCGATCCGCCGAGCCAGCCCCGTATTGATCAGCGCCCGCGAAATGAAGAATGCGGCCAACACCAGCCAGTTGTTCGTGTCCGAAAAGCCGGAGAGCGCCTGAGGGATCGTCAAACAGCCCAGCGCCGCCGACAACGTCACCGACGTCAACACCAGCGCCCCGCCCGCAATCGGCTGCAGCATCAACCCGGCGACGGTGGCAATGAACAATCCCGTCAGCCGCCAGCCCTCCGGCTTCACCGCCGCGGGCTTCGGAATGGCGTACACCACCACCAAGTAGATGGCAATGAGAATGGCGAATCGAGTCAGGCGGCGGGCCATGCGGGGACACCAGCTTATCAGAGCGTCGGAGTCATGCTAAGCTGACGAAAGGCTTAACTATGATTAAGTCATTCGCGTTACTTTTGATTTCAACGTCGCTCTTAGCTCAGGCTACCGGCTCTCTCCACGGCCGCGTCGCCGGGCCGGACGGCCAACCTCTGCCCGGCGTCGCCATCACCCTCGGCCCCGGACTCGAATTCGTCACCAACGCCGACGGCGTCTTCCAAGCCATCGGCATCCCGCTGAACAACTACCGTGCCATCGCCCGCAAGGACGGCTTCGCGCCCGCCGAGCGCCTCGTCGAGCTCCGCTCCGCCGTCCCCGTCCGCCTCGAGCTCACCCTCGCGCTCGAAACCCGCACCGCCGTTGTCGAAGTCCGCGACCGCGACGACTCCGTCGCCGTCGACCCCACCGAAACCGGCACGCGCGCCCAGCTTTCCCGCAGCGAAATCGAACGCCTCGCCACGCCCGCCGGCGCGCGCGGTCTCGAAAGCATCCTCGTCACCTTCCCCGGCTTCGCGCAAAACGCCAATGGCGCCATCCACCCTCGCGGCGCGCACAACCAGATGTCCTTCATCGTCGACGGCCTCCCCATCACCGACCAGCTCACCGGCGCCTTCGCCAACGCCGTTGATCCCGCCATCGTCCAAACCGTCGAGCTCTTCACCGGCAACATCCCCGCCGAATTCGGCAGCAAGGTTTCCGCCGTTGCTCAGGTCACCACCCGCTCCGGCCTTGGCACCGGCCGCCCCGTCGCCGGCTCGCTGTTGCTCGGCGGCGCGGAGCCCTTCGATACCGCCCAGACTCTCGCCCAAGCCGCCGGCGAGCGCGGCCGCCTCGGCTACAGCGCCTCGTTCAACGCCATGCAGTCGCACCGCTATCTCGATCAGGTCTCGCTCGACAATCTCCACAACGGCGGCCATTCTCAACGCGCCTACACCCGGCTCGATTTCCAAGCCACTCCGCGCGACACCGTTCGCCTCAATGTCATGGCTGGCCGCTCCGCTTTCGAACTCGCCAATCTCCGCAGCGAACACGCGCTCGGCGTCGACGCCCGCCAGTCGCTCGGCGATCTCTCCGCCGCCGTCAACTGGCAGCGAACCTTGAACCCGTCCACGCTCTGGGAGACCACCGCCTCCTGGCGCACCTCCGCGGCCGATCTCCTGCCCGGCGCCGTCACCGGGCCGTCCACCGCCTGGCAAGCCCGCCGGCTTTCCACCTGGACGCTCTGGAATCGCTGGTCCGCCGTGCGAGGCGCGCACAACATCAAGGCCGGCCTCGACCTCCAGCACTTCCCCCTGCGCGAAGCCTTCGCGCTCGCCGACCCGGCCTTCACCTTCTACGAGCGGGGCGCAGGACAGCTCTACTCCGGCTTCGTGCAGGATCAATTCCGTTGGCGTCGCTTCACCTTCAATGGGGGCGTGCGCTTCGACGCATATCGCATGCTGGTGCGCGGCTCACAGCCGCAACCCCGCGCTGGCGTCTCCTATCAGCTCATCGAAGGCAAAACGGTGCTCCGCGCCGCTTACAATCGGCTCTACCAAACGCCGCCCAACGAAAATCTCTTGATCGCCAACTCCGAAGCCGCCGCTCGCTTCTTCGCGCCGATTCTTCTCGAGCGCGGCGTCTTCCGCCGCATCCGGCCCGAACGCCAGAATTTCTACGAGCTCGGCCTCACTCAGGCGCTCGGCCATGGCGCGAGCCTCGCGCTCACTTACTACCACAAGCAAGGCCTCGATCAGCAGGACAACAACGCGCTCTTCAATACGCCCATTGTCTTCCCCACGTCGCTCGCCTCCATCCGGGTCAATGGAGCGGAGGCCCGCTTGGTGATTCCCCAGAACCGCCGCGGTCTCGGCGGCACGCTCAGCGTGACGCATGCGCGTGCCATCACGACGCCCCCGTTCACCGGCGGCCTCTTCATCGGCCAGGATTCCCTCGCGCTACTCTCCGCCGGGCCCTTCGTCATCGACCACGATCAGCGCCTGAGCGTCCACGGCGTCCTGCAATGGAGCCACCGCCACGGCTGGTTCGCCACGCTCTCCACGCGCGACGATTCCGGCCTCGTCGCCAACCCCTCCGATCCCGCCGAAGTCGCCGCCGACCCCGACTTCGCCGACCTGCTGCCCTACGTCAACCTGATCGATCGCCCCGCGCGCACCCGCCCCCGCACCGTCAGCGACGTCCTGCTCGGCTACGCTCACACCCGCGCCGAGCGCCGCGTCTGGGAACTCTCCGCCCAGCTCACTAACCTGACTGACACCACCGCGCTCTACAACTTCCAATCAGTCTTCGTCGGCACGCGGCTCGTTCAACCCCGCTCCTTCGGCCTGCGCTGGCGCCGCTTCTTCTGAGTCGTTTGCCTTCATCCGGCCCGAACGCCGCAGAGCCTCGCGGAGCAGATACTCGATCTGCCCGTTGAGGCTCCGCAAGTCATCATCGGCCCAGCGCTTCACCTGATCGAGCAGCCGTCCGTCCACCCGCAGCAGGAATGATTTCCGCTCGGCCATTTTCGTCTCGGCCTTAGTACAAGCTCCCCGCGTTCACCACCGGCTGCGTCGCGCGCTCGCCGCAGAGCACCACCAGCAGGTTCGACACCATCACCGCCTTGCGCTCGTCGTCCAGTTGAACGACATTCTTCTGCGCCAGTTGCTCGAGAGCCATCTCCACCATGCCCACCGCGCCTTCCACGATCTTTTGCCGCGCGGCAACGATCGCCGACGCCTGCTGCCGCTGCAGCATCGCCTGCGCGATTTCCGGCGCATAAGCCAGGTGCGAAATCCGCGCCTCCAGCACTTCCACGCCGGCCTTCTCGAGCCGGTCCTCGATCTCCTTCTTCAAGTGCGCGGCCACTTCGCCCGTGTTGGCCCGCAGCGACATCTGGCCTTCGATGTGCGCATCGTAAGGATACGAGGTCGCCAACCCGCGCATCGCCGATTCGCTCTGCACGTGAACGAAGTCCTCGTAGTTGTCCACCTGGAACACGGCCTCGGCCGTATCCTTCACCTGCCACACCACCACGGCGCCAATCTCGATCGGATTCCCGTCATGGTCGTTCACCTTCAGCTTCTGCGTCTCGAAGTTGCGCACCCGCAGCGACACCGCCTTCTTCGTGTAAAACGGATTCGCCCAGTGCAGCCCGGGTACCCGCTCCGTGCCGACGTATTCGCCGAACAGCGTCAACACCGTCGCCCGGTTCGGCTCCACCGTGAACAACCCGCCCATGCAAAGTAAATCGATCCCCAGCAGAATGGTCACCGTCAGGATCCCCATTCCCTTCTCCGTCCCATGGAACTCCTTGGCTACGTGGATGAGCCCGAAAAGGAGCCCTCCGGCCACCAGGATCAACAACAGCATCATCATCACGCCATTCGGCGTCTTCACGACGTTCTCGCGAATCATGGGTTCACTCTCCTATCGAAATGATATCACTTCGATATTTCCCGTCAAGAGAAATCGAAAAGTGATTGCACTGATTGCAGTGCTATCATTGCAATCATGGCCAGCATCACCATCCGCCGACTCTCCGAAGAAGTGAAACAGCGTCTGCGCGAACGCGCCGCCGCCAACAAGCGGTCGATGGAAGAAGAAGCCCGCCACATCCTCGAACAAGCCACCCAACCCAAACCCAAGAGCGGCGCCGACTTCTATCGCGAGATTCGCGCCCTCGTCGAGCCCTTGGGCGGCCTCGAGCTCCCCGAAGTCTCCCGCAAGAGTGAGCCCCGCAATCCCTTTGCGGATTGGAAGTGATCGTCCTCGATACCAACGTCGCATCGGAAATCCTGAAGCCCGCGCCGGACCCGGCGGTGTTCCAGTGGTTCCAGTCCTGCCCGGCCGACGACTTCCACATCACCACCATCACGGAAGCCGAAATGCTCTTCGGCATCGAGATCATGCCTGCCGGCAAACGCCGCACCGCGATCCAGTCCGTTGTGCACGAGTTTCTCCGGCGCTTGACCGAGCGCACGCTCTCCTTCGACTCCGCCGCTGCGGTGGCCTATTCCAAAATGGCCGCCGATCGCCAGCGCGCCGGCCGGCACATCGACGTCCCCGACGCGCAGATCGCCGCCATCTGCCTCGTCCACCAGGCGCCCCTCGTCACCCGCAACGCGAGCGACTTCGAGCACTGCGGCATCCGCCTCATCAACCCGTGGCGGATAGATCCAGCCGCTCCATCGCCTTCACGCCCGCATCGCGCCCAACCGTAAGCCCCGGCGCCTGGCCCAAAAGTGCTCCGCGTGCGTTACCATTCTGTTCGACAAGAATGCCCGACGCGATTCTCGAACTCGAACAGGTATCGAAAATCTTCCCCACGCACACGGCGGTGGACAACGTGTCAATCACCGTCCGTCGCGGTGCGTTGCACGCGCTGCTTGGCCCGTCGGGCTGCGGCAAAACCACCACGTTGCGCATGATCGCGGGCTTCGAGGTGCCCACCTCTGGCTCCATTCGGCTCGAAGGCGAAGACATCGCCCAGCGCAAGCCCTACGAGCGCAACGTCTCCACCGTCTTCCAGAGCTATGCGTTGTTTCCCCATCTCACTGTGCGGCAGAATGTCGAGTTCGGTCTCCGCCAAAAGGGAGTTTCGGACCTGAAACAACCGGTTGACGCCGCGCTCGAGCTCGTCCAGCTCGGCCACCGCGCCGATCACAAGCCGCCCCAGATGTCGGGCGGCGAAAAGCAACGCGCCGCCCTCGCTCGCTCGCTCGTCTTGGAGCCCGCCGTCCTGCTGCTCGACGAACCGCTCTCCGCGCTCGACCCGCACTTGCGCAAGCAGGTCCGCCTCGAGCTGAAGGCGCTCCAGAAGCGCATCGGCATCACCTTTCTGATGGTGACGCACGACCGTGACGAAGCCCTCTCCATGGCCGATCACATCACGCTCATGAACAAGGGCCGCGTGGAGCAAAGCTGCGGTCCCGAAGAGCTTTACCTGAAGCCGCGCACGGCCTTCGCCGCAGGCTTTCTCGGCGCCATGAACTGGATCGCTGGCGTTGGTGTCCGTCCGGAGAACCTCGTGGTCGGCGACACCGCGCCCAATGGCCACGCTGCCTCGCGCCGCGGCATCGTGCGGCAGTCCATCTTCCTCGGCGACTGCCTGCACGTCGAAGTCGAACTCGAGGGCGGAGATCACGTCACCGCGCAAGTGCCGCGCACCGACACGCGTTTTCTGCCCGGCCAGGCGGTGGCCGTCTGGTGGCAGCCGAAAGACGAGCACCGCTTCGCATGACTCGCCTGCGTACTCTCTTCCTCACACCCGCCGTCGCTCTGCAGGTGCTGCTATTTGCGGTGCCTCTGGCCATCGTCGCCGTCTATGCGTTTCAAACGCGCGGCGCCTACGGCGGCACCGGCTTGCCGTGGACGCTCGAGAATTGGGCGCGCCTCATCGACCCGCTTTATCTCACGATCCTGTGGCGGACCATCTGGATCTCGGCTGTCTCCACGCTCGTTTGCCTGGTGATGGGCTTTCCGCTCGCCTGGTTCATAGCGAACTCCACCAAGTGCCGTGCGCTCTGGCTTCAACTGGTGATTCTGCCCTTCTGGACCAGCTTCCTCATTCGCACCTACGCCTGGATGTTCCTGCTACGCGACACCGGCTTGCTGAACTCGGCGCTGCTCGCGCTCGGCTTGATCAAGGATCCGCTGCCGCTGCTCTACAACGATTTCGCTGTCGTGCTCGGCCTCGTCTACGGCTATTTGCCCTTCATGGTGCTGCCGCTCTATGCCAATCTCGAGCGTCTCGACCGGTCGCTGCTCGAAGCCGCCGCCGACTTGGGCGCCAAGCCTTTTACAACGCTCTGGCGCGTCGTGGTGCCGCTCTGCCTGCCCGGCATTCGCGCGGGCAGCGTGCTCGTCTTCATCCCCTGTCTTGGCGCTTATCTCACGCCCGACTTGATGGGCGGCGGCAAGACGATCATGATCGGCAACCTGGTGCAGAACCAGTTCACCACCGCCCGCGATTGGCCCTTCGGCGCCGCGCTGTCGCTGGCTCTGATGGCGCTCGTCATGCTGCTGCTCGTGCGCTTCGTGCGCGACGGAGACAGCGTGCTATGAAGAACCGCTGGCTCGCTCTGTATGCCGTTCTCGCCTATGCGTTCCTGCATGTACCGCTCGTGATCCTGGCCGTCTTCAGCTTCAACCGCTCCCGCTTCACGGCCTGGGAAGGCTTCTCGCTCGAATGGTACCGGCAGGCGCTCGGCGACGGCGCGCTGCTCGAATCGGCCGTGAACAGCCTCCTCATCGCGCTGCTCGCGACGGTGCTCGCCACGGCGGCGGGAACGCTGTGTGCCTACGCCATGTGGAAGCGCCGCGTGGCTTGGCTCGAGAGCAGCCTGTATCTGTCGCTGGTGACGCCGGAAATCGTCACCGGCGTGGCGCTGCTGGCCTTCTACCAGTGGATCTTCCGCTTTCTGAACTTGCCGCTTGGCATGCATACCGTCGTGCTGGCGCATGTCAGCTTCTGCCTGGCCTACGTCGTCATCGTCGTCATGGCACGGTTGCGCGGAATGGATCCTGCGCTCGAAGAGGCCGCGCTCGACTTGGGCGCCAATGAGTGGCGCGCCTTCACCCAAGTGACGCTGCCGATGCTCGCTCCAGCGATCGCCTCGGCGGCGCTGCTGGCCTTCACCATCTCGATCGACGACTTCGTCATCACCTCAATGGTGGCTGGCGTCGATTCCGAAACGCTGCCGATGGTGATCTACGCCGTGGCGCGGCGCGGCATCAGCCCAATGCTGAATGCCGTCTCAACGCTCATCGTCGTCGGGCTAGGCACACTGATCTTTCTTTCCGAAAGGCTGCAACCGCAGCGATGAAGCGGCGCGCGTTCTTCATCGCCGGGCTGAGCGCCGGCTGCACTCGCAGCACGCGGCCGCGGTTGAATGTCTACAACTGGTCGAGCTACATCGGCCCGGATACGCTCCGCAACTTCGAGCGCGAAACCGGCATTCAAGTTCGCTACGGCGTCTTTGAAAACGGCGAAGAGCTGTTGGCCAAGGTGCTCACCGGCAACTGCGGCTGGGACGTCGTGTTTCCCACCAACCATCACGTGGGTGCGCTGCGCGAATACGGCCTGCTGGCGCCCCTCCGGCACGACCTGCTGAAGAATCTCGACAATCTCGACGAGCGCTTTTCGAAGCCAGACTGGGATCCGGCGCTCGCCGTTTCGGTGCCTTACATGAGCACCGGTTGCGGCATCGTCTTCAACCGCCGCCAAGCAACGATCCGGCGCTGGGCCGACTTGTGGGACCCGAGGCTGCAAGGCCGCATGACGATGCTCGACAGCCAAGATGATGTGCTGGGCGCGAGCCTGGTAAAGCTCGGCTACGCGTGGAACTCGACCGACGAGCGGCAGCTGCGTGCCGCGCAGAGGGAAGCCATCGCGCAGAAGAAACATCTGCGTGCCTACCTCAATGCCGAGGTGCGCGATCAGATGGTGGCCGGCGATGTGCTGGCCGCGCAGATGTGGACCACCACCATGCTGCCCGTGATGCCCGACGCGCCGCACCTCGATTTCGTCTATCCCGAAGAGGGCTTCGTCTCCTACGCGGAATCGGCCGTGATCTTGCGCGAGAGCAAGCGCGTGGAACTGGCCCATCGCTTTATCGACTACTTGCTGCGGCCGGAAGTGGCGGCGGACTGTGTGCGCACGCAGTACTCCGGACCCGTGCTGAAGGGCGTCCGAGAGCGGCTGCCGGAGAAGATTCGCCATCATCCGCTGCTGTTTCCCGATGCCGCGACGCTCGCCCGCAGCGTGTGGCTGGCAACGATGCCACCGGCGGTGCAGCGCTTGCGCGATCGCCTTTGGACCGAGATCAAATCCGCATGAAGACTCCGATCGACGACTACCTCGCCAACGTACCCGAACCTGCTCGCACGACGCTTCAGAAGACCCGGGCACGCATTCATGCCGCACTGCCGAAGGGCGAGGGAGTGGAATGCATCAGCTACCAAATCCCAACGATCAAGCATCCCCCGTCGAAAAGCGGCATCAGCTTCGCCGCTTTCAAAGAGCACTGCAGCCTTTTCGTGTTGAGCGGCTCTCTGCTCGAATCGTTTCAGGAAGAGCTGAAAGGCTACGAGACGTCGAAGGGCACGATCCGTTTTCCGCTCGACAAGCCGATGCCCGCAGCGCTGATCAAGAAGCTGGTGCTCGCGCGAATCAGCCGCCGTTGACACAGCTCCCTTGTCCGGGCTATACCTAGTCTAGACAAGGAACCGATGACTTCCGAATTCTTACCGGGCACTCTCTACCTTCTGGTGATGCGCAGCTTACGCGCGGGCCCGCTGCACGGCTATGCGATCGCCAAGCGCATCAAGGAGAGCTCCGATGAGCTGCTCGAAGTGGAGGAAGGCTCGCTCTATCCGGCCTTGAACCGCATGCTGGCCAAGGGCTGGCTGACGGCGGAGTGGGGCACGTCGGAAACCAATCGCAAGGCTCGCTTTTATTCACTGACGCCGCTCGGCCGGCGCCAATTCGAACAGGAGAGCCAGGAGTTCGACCGCTTGGTACGCGGCATTCGCCTGGTACTGAGAAACGCATGACCAACTGGCTTCATCGCTGGCGGCACCGGGCGCAGGACGCTGAACTCGCCGAAGAGATGCGTCTGCACCAGGAGGAGCGCGCCGCGGAGCTCATCGCTTCCGGGCTCGCCGCGGACGAGGCGCGGTGGCAGGCTCGCCGTGAATTCGGCAGTGCGCTGAAGGCGATTGAGGACTCGAACGCGGCTTGGCATTTGGGCTGGCTCGAAGACCTGTGGAACGACCTGCGGCATGGACTGCGCGGCTTGCGGCGCGACCCCTCATTCACGGTGGTCTCGGTGCTGTCGCTGGCGCTGGCCATCGGCGTCAACACCTTCATCTTTTCGCTCGCCATGGAGTTCTTCTTCAGCCGGCCCTCGGTGCGCGATGCGGCCACCGTGATGAACCTGCGGCTCGGCGGCGACAGCCACGCCGAGCCGGCCGACTATCGCGTGTTGCGTGACGCGCGCGTGTTCGAAGGCGTGGCCGGGCTGCGGACCAACGAGATCAACTGGCGCGACGGCGAGCGCAGCACGCGGCTATTCGCGACGCACGTGACGCGCAATTACTTTTCCCTGCTCGGCGTGCCACTCGAGCGCGGCCGAGGCATCCTCGAGAGCGACGGCGCGGTGGTGGTGCTGTCCAATCGCTTCTGGCGGCTGCGGCTGAACTCCGACCCCGGTGTGCTGGGCCGGACGATGTGGCTGGACGGCGTGGCGCACACCGTCACCGGCGTGCTGCCGGATGATTTGCGGACCCCGGACGGCTTTGGTTTCTCGCCGCACGTTTGGGTGCCGGCCGATGAGCAAAAAGCCATGCTCTCTTTGTATGTACGGCGGCCAGCGGACATGACGCCCGGCGAGGCGCGGGCGCGCGCGATGGCGTTCGCCGCCGCGCAGGACGCCGCGCAACCGAAGCCGCGCCAGAAGCGCACCGAGGGCCTGCAGTTGAACGGGGTGACGGGCTTCGAGCGGTTGGGCGGCAAAAACATGGCCACCGCACTGCTCTTTCTGGCGATGCTGCTGGCGGCGGTGAACCTGGTGCTGCTGATCGCCTGCGTGAACGTGGCTGGACTGCTGCTGGCGCGCGGGCAAGCGCGCGCGCAGGAGTTCGCCGTGCGCACGAGCCTGGGCGCCAGCCGCGGCCGCTTGGTGCGCCAGGTGCTGGCCGAGACACTGTTGGTGGCGCTGGGCGCCACGCTGCTGGGCGTGACCGCGAACCTCGCTTTGACGCGCGGGCTGGGCGACCTGCAACTGCCCGTGCCAGTTCCCATCTACCTCCGCATTTATCCTGACTTCCGGCTCTTGGCGTACTCCGCCGCGCTGGCCATACTGTCGGCCGTGGCCGCCGGTCTGGCACCCGCCTGGCAGACGGCGCGCGCTTCGCTATTGGCGCGCGGCAGCCGCCAAACGGAATCGGGCGGCCGGCTGCGCACGTGGCTGGTGGGGGCGCAGGTGAGCGTCACCTTCGTGGTACTGGCGGCGGCCTTCCTGTTCATTCGTAATCTGACGCTGGCGGCGTCGACGCCGACGGGCTTTGAAGCCGATCGCGTGCTATGGGCGTCGGTCCGGCCGGCGGACGGGCAGAAGCTGGCGACGACGACGCTCGAACGGCTGCGCGCGCTACCGGGCGTGGAGAGCGTGAGCCGGGTGCGCACGGTGCCCTTGAACGACCAGACCACGCACCGGAGCACGGTGAATGGCATCGCGGTGCGCTACCAGTACAACGAAGTCTCGCCGGAATACTTCAAGACGATGGGCATCGCGCTACTGGCGGGACGCGAGTTCCAAGAAGGCGAGCGCGACGCGGCCGTGATCAACGAGACGCTGGCGCGGCGCGTGTTCGGGCGGCTCGATGTCGCCGGGCAGGCACTGCGCTTGGGTGAGACGCGAACGGTCACCGTTATCGGCGTATGCCGCACGTCGAAGTACTTCCTCCTTTCCGAAGACGATCAACCGGCGCTGTATGGGCCTTATCGCGAAGAGGCGCGCACGGACTGGATGATCCGCACGCGCCCGGCTCCGGCGACGCTGGTGCGCGGCGTAGAGAAGCTGCTGCTCGCGCAAGACCCGGCGGCGAGCGTGGAAGTGAAGCCGATGAACATGGCGCTGGGCATGGCGCTGTTGCCGAGCCAGATTGGCGCCGGGCTGATGGGGAGCCTGGGCGTGCTGGGGCTCGCACTGGCGTCGCTGGGCTTGTACGGCGTGCTGCTCCACACGGTAGCGCGACGGCAGCGGGAACTGGGAGTGCGGATCGCGCTGGGCGCGGGCGCGCGGGCGGTGGTGGGGCTGGTGATGCGCGAGGTGTCGGGCATCGTCGGTGTGGGGCTCGGGATCGGCATGGTCGTCGCCGTGCTGGTGACGCGTCCGTTGGCCGCGTTCCTGATTGCCGGCTTGTCGCCGGCGGATCCGGCGACATACGCGCTGGTGGCGTTGGCGTTTACCTTGGTGGCGTTGGCGGCAGCGGGTCCGGCGGTGTTGCGGGCGTTGCGGGTGGACCCCTGCGAAGTGCTCCGAGTGGATTGATTACGTAGTGCCTGAACGATTGGTTTCACAAATCCCCCTATAAACATTTTCGAAACTTGCCAGCTCAACCATCCATCTACGTGGGTGTCGAAAGGAGATCGACACGGACATGAAGCGGATGATGATGGCGGTGATGATGATGGCCCCGGTGCTGGTGGTGGCGTCGCCCGGAACGACGCCGCTCTCCGGAGCTCAGTTGACGGAGAAGGTGCGCCGCGAATTGGTGACGCTCCCCTTCCTCTCGATTTATGACAATCTCGCTTTTCGCGTGGACGACACCGGCAAGGTGACGTTGACGGGCGAGACGATCCGGCCGACGCTGAAATCGAGCGCGGCCAATGTGGTGAAGCGCGTGGCCGGCGTGACCGCGGTGGACGACCAGATCGAGGTGCTGCCGCTATCGCCGAATGACGACCGGATCCGGCTGGCGGTGACGCGGGCCGTTTACGGGACGCCGGCGCTGAACCGGTATGCGCTGGGCGCGCTGCCTTCGATCCGCATCATCGTGAAGAACGGCAACGTCTCCTTGAAGGGCGTGGTGCTGAACGACATGGATCGCAACATCGCTTTCGTGCGGGCCAACGGGGTGTTCGGCGTCTTCAACGTCGAAAACCAACTCCAGGTGGAGAACCCGGCACCGGCGGCGGTGAAGGTCCGCTAACAGGTTTCCCCATACGGACGAGAAGAGAAGTGAAGAGAGAGAGTCGAGGGATTTCCCTCCTGTGCAGCAACCTGTTGAGTGAGTGACAGACTGACTGCTCCTTGTCTCACGCTTGGACACGGCGTGAACTTCAGGCCCGGCTTCCCGCCGGGCCTTTGTTTTTTATCGGCGGCGGCCGCTGTGGCGGGGGTCGGGAGTGCCCCAGCGCGGTTGGGCGATCGGCTTCGGCTTGCGGCGGGCGGCGAGCCCACCCTTGGCAGCGTCCTTGGCGGTGTAGGCCCGTTGGCGCGCCTGTTTGTTCTTGGGCAACTTGACGGACCCCAAGTTGCCGACCCGGACGACGTGCCGTTCGCTGGCCTGGGCGGTGAAGGCGAACAGCAGGACGGCGGCAATCCAAGTAAAGCGGCTCACGGGTAGAGGATCGGCCTGAAGAGCCGGTGGCTGTAGGGGGCGAGCTTGCCGGGCCGATGAAAGTGATGAAAAGTGTTGAAAATAGAAGCCTCCGGAAGCAGGCAAAGAGGCATCCCGGTTCTACGTTAGCATGCCGGAAGCCGATTTCGAACGAGGAGCGCGGTAACCTACTGGCAGGATTGGGAAAACTCTCGAGCACGCTACTGGGAGGGCACTCCGGGCGGATGGCCGAACCGTGCAATTTCAATAAGTTACCTACCCTAATGTCGCTTGACCCAACGTCCGAAGTACTGGTAAGATTTCGGATACCTCGGTCCATCTCTTCAAACGGGCCGACGCAAGGGAGTGAGAATGCTTCAACGAACCTTGTTGTTCACGTTATTGGCGCTGGGCGCCATCTATGGCCAGATCGCCACGGGTTCCCTCGGTGGTCTGGTAACGGACGCGAACAACGCGGCCGTTCCTGGTGCGACGCTGTCGGCCAAGAACGACCTGACCGGTCAGGAAATCAAAGTGCAATCGTCAGATGCGGGGCTTTATGTTTTCCCCGCGTTGCGAACGGGTGTGTATACGGTGACCGTCGAGAAGACGGGTTTCAAAAAGATCACGCGGCAGAACGTCGAGATCCGCATCGCCCAACGTTTGGATTTGGACGTGGCGCTGGAAGTGGGCGACGTGCAACAGACGGTGACGATCACCGCCGAGGCGCCGCTTTTGGAAACCACGACGGCGGAACGTGGCCAGAACATCTCCGTGAAGATGATGGACAACCTGCCGCTGTTCGCGGGCGGCATCCGCAACCCGCGCGCCTTCGTGAACTACATGCCGGGCGTGACCAACAACGGCGAGCAGAGCGTTTCCGGTTCCGGCGGCCGCGCGCAGGAAGTGCTGATCGACGGCGCCAGCGCGTTGAACGTGGAATCGAGCGCGGTGTTCAACTTCCCGTCGGCGGAAATGTTCTCCGAGTTCAAAATGCTGCAATCGAACTACTCGGCCGAGTACGGCCGCGTGGGCGGCGGCATTGAGATCTATGTGCCGAAGTCGGGCACGAACTGGTTCCATGGCGTGGCGTGGCACAACATGCGGCGCGACATCTGGAACGCCAACGCGTGGGCACGCAACGCCAGCACGAATCCGGCGACCAACTTCCGGCCGAAGGAACGTTTCAATGAAACGGGCGGCACGGCGGGTGGGCCGGTGTTCGTGCCGAAGGTGTACGACGGCCGGAACAAGACCTTCTGGTTCTTCACCTACACGAAGGATCTGCGTCCGGCGACGATCAGCTTCCCGTTGATGACGGTGCCGACGGCGGCGATGAAGCAGGGCAACTTCTCGCAAGCGGGTGTGCCGCTGATCTATGATCCGTCGACAGCGAATGCCGCCGGTGTGCGAGCGCCGTTCCCGAGCAACACGATTCCCCAGGCCCGGTTCAGCCGCCTGGCCCGCAACCTGATTCCGCTCATCCCGGATCCGACGCGCGCGGCGCTGGCGGGCAACTATGACTTCGTGAACCAGAGCCCGTTCGAACGGACGATCTGGAGCCTGAAGTTCGATCACGCCTTCTCGCCGAACAACCGCCTCTCCTACTTCTTCTCGAACGAAGTGCAGACGCAGACGGACCTGTCCGGCTTCGCCGGCCCGATCGGCAATGGTCTGCAGAACGACCAGAAGCCTTACAACCATCGCTTCAACCATGACTTGAACATCCGGCCGAACCTGATCATGCACACCACCTACGGGTTCTCGATCACGCGGCAAACCTGGGACAATCCGTTCCAGAAGGGTGCGGGCAGCAGGCTCGGCGTGGCTGGTCTGACGGGCGACTCCGATGCGTTGCCGCGGATTCAGTTCACGGGCGCCGCCGGTCTGTCGCCGTACGGCGTGCAAGACGGCAAGGTGGCCAACGGCGCGCAGTTCAACCGTCAATGGTGGGTGAGCCAGACCTACACCTGGCTGAAGGGCAAGCACGAATACAAGTTCGGCGGCAACTGGCGCCGGTTCACGACGCGCGGCGAGGACCTGGCTGGCACGAACGGCCGGTATGTCTTCAATCGCTTCCAGACCGCCGAATCGGTCGCGAACCGGACCTCGACGGGCCACGAGTTCGCGTCACTGCTGTTGGGCGCCACGGACGTCGCCTCGAACGTGGTGCCGCCGGTGCTCTTCGACACCACCTACTACTACGACACCGCCGTGTTCTTCCAGGACAACTGGCGCGTCTCGAAGAACCTGACGCTGAATCTCGGCATTCGCTACGAAGTGCCGATCGGCTGGCACGTGCCGGGCGGCTATGGCTACTCGCACGTCGACATCAAGGTGCCGAACCCGGGCGCAGGCGGTTTGCCGGGCGCGCTGGTGTTCTCCGGCACGGGCCCGGGCCGCACGGGTGTGAAGCGCTTCTATCCGAACGACTACTCGAACATCGGACCGCGCCTCGGCTTCGCCTACCAGCTGGGACCGAAGACCGTGCTGCGCGGTGGCTGGTCGATCTACTACCAGGGCCTGTCGAGTGGCGGTTGCGGCTGCCGCGCCGGCTTTGCGGGCACCAACGATCTGCAGAGCGATGGCTTCAACCAAGTGTTGAACTGGGACAACGGGATTCCGGTGCAGGCCGGCTACCGTCCGCCGCCCATCATCGATCCGACGATCGTGAACTTCCAGAGCGTGCAGTACCAGGGTCCGACGGCGGGCCAACCGGGCCGAATCTACAACTGGAGCTTCAATGTGCAGCATGAGATCAAGAACTTCCTGATCGACATTGCCTACCAGGGCAACCGGGGCACGCGCTTGAACTCGACGATGGACCTGAACCAGCTTCCGACGAGCGCCCTGAGCCGCGGGACGCTGCTCGGCCAGCGCATCGATTCGCCGGCCGCGGTGGCGGCGGGCATCCGGCCGCCGTATGCCGGCTTCCCGGCGGGCCAGAGCGTGGCGCAAAGCCTCCGGGCGTTCCCGCACTACCTGACGGTGGCCAGCCTGTTTGCCGGTTACGGCCGGAGCTGGTATGACGCGCTGCAGACCAAGGTGGAGCGCCGTTTCGGCTCCTATCAGTTGCAGGCCAACTACACTTGGTCGAAGAGCCTGGGCTATGGCCACTTCCGGCAGGTGTTCAGCCAGTTGGGCGGCCAGGGCTCGCCGCAGGATTACAACAACCTGCCGGATGCGAAGAGCTTCATGCCGTTCGACATTCCGCACGTGTTCAATATCCTCAGCACCTTCGACCTGCCGTTCGGCAAGGGACGCAAGTTCCTGAACGTCAACAACAAGATCGGCAACGCTTTGGCCTCGGGCTGGACCGTGGCGTCGGCGCAGGTGTACCGCAAGGGCACGCTGCTGCAGTTGGTGACGCCGGGCAATCCGCTGGGCAACGGCGTGCTGTTCGCGCCGCTGACGAAAGCCAACATGACGGGCACGCCGATCCGCACCGGCGCAGACCGCACGTCGCTCGATCCGAACAATCCGGCCAGCCGGTTCTTCAATGCCGGCGCCTTCACGGGCGCTCCGGCCTACACGCTGGGCACGGCGGCGTTCTACCAGGACGATTTCCGTCAGCCGGCCGTGTTCACCGAGAACCTGGGTCTGGTGAAGCGCACGACGCTCTGGAACAACGAAAAGAACCCGGTGGTGCTGACCTGGCGCGCCGATGCGTTCAATCTGTTCAACCGCACCAACTTCGGTGGTGTGGTGGGCACGATCGGCAACGCCAACTTCGGCCGTCCGACTGGACCGCAGAATGGCGCCCGCATCATCACGATGGGTCTGCGCCTGGAGTTCTAACCGCGCAGTTCAGACAGAGAAAGGGGGCAAGCCTTCGGGCTTGCCCCCTTTCGTTTTGGTTGCCCGGGCGGCTAGACCTGCTTCATGGCGGTGGGATCCCAGCGCATGAGCTTGCCCTGGTAGACGCTTTCGTTGCAAAGCAGCGCGGGACCGGCGGCACGCAGGCCGAAGACGGCGTCCTCGACGAGCGGCTTGCTTTCGAGCACGGACGCGCGGAAGGCGCGGTGATGGGCCAGATGCGCGTCGGCGTTGGTTTGGAAACGGAGCTCGTTGACCGGACGGTCGAGGTCGGCGCCGGGCGAGCGCGACGGATACTGCTTGCGATAGCCGGCGAGGAACTGATCCTGCATGGCCTTCGGGAAGGTGTCGATGGAGTAGCCGGGTTCGTTTTCGCGCGGCGTCTTGGCGACGGTGATGGTGTTGTAGGACGTCGTCAGCGTGCCTTCGCTGCCGACGAAGCGGAAGCCGAAGCGCTCCTGCGGCTCGCTCGAGACGAGGTTCACGCGGAGCATGAGGGTGAACTGCGGATAATCGAGCGTGGCGAGCATGACGTCGGGCACGTCGCGACCGTCGTTCCAGAAACGGATACCGCCGGTGGCGTAGACACGCGTGGGGCCGGTGGAGCCGGTGGCGAGGTGGAGACCGGAGAGGAGATGGACGAAGAGGTCGCCCGCGACGCCGGTGCCGTAGTCCTGATAGTTGCGCCAGCGGAAGAGACGGATGGGCTCGAAGGGGCGCTTGGGCGCGCTGCCGAGGAAGCGATCCCAATCGACGTTCTGCGGCGAGGCGTCAGGCGGGATGGAATACTGCCAGGCGCCGATGGCGGTGTTGCGATCAAGCCAAGCCTCCACCATGTTCACCGGGCCGATTGTGCCGGCGGCGATGAGCTCCTTGGTCTTGACGTAGACGGGCGAGCTGACATACTGCGAGCCAACCTGGAAGACCTTGCCCGCCTTCTTCTGCGCTTCGATGACGCCGTGGCCGTCCTGCCATTTCTGCACCATGGGCTTCTGGCAGTAGACATGCTTCCCTGCCCCGAGCGCCTCGATGGAGATGCGGGCGTGCCAATGATCGGGCGTGGCAATGAGGACGGCGTCGACGTCGCGGCGCTGGAGGATTTCGCGATAGTCGCGGGTGGTGAAGATGTCGCGGCCGTAGGTTTCGCGCATGCGCTCGAGGCGGCCGTCGTAGATGTCGCAGGCAGCGACCAGCTTCGAGCCGAGGCGGGTTTGATTGCGGGCGTCGCCCTGGCCCATGCCGCCGCAGCCGATCAAGGCGATTTGGAGCTTCGAGTTCTGCATGGCTAGCTGACCACCTTCATGGCGTTGGCGTCCCAGGTGACGACGCGGTCTTCGAAGTAACTGATGTTCGAAAGCAGAGCCGGTCCGGCGGCGCGCAGGCCGAAGACGGCATCCTCGACCACTGGCTTCCGGGAGCGGATGGCCGCCTGGAAGTTGCGATGGTGATCGAGATGGTCGCTATAGCCGCGCGGGGGCAGATACTTCTCTTCGCCGTTGGCCTGGAGCGAGGCCGCGGTGACGGCTGGCGCGGGATACTTCGCCCGATAGGCGGCGACGATCTTCTCCTGCGTCGCTTTGTCGAAGCTGTCGAGCGTGTAGCCGGGCTCGGTTTCGCGCGGCGTCTTCACGATGCTGACGCCGCTGCCGATGGTGAGGATGCCTTCGCTGCCGATGAAGCGGAAGCCGGAGGTTTCGCCGGCACCATTGACGAAGTTGACACGGAGGGCGAGGTTGAAGCCGGGATAGTCGTAGAGGCCGAGCAGGACGTCGGGCACGTCGCGGCCATCCTTCCAGAAACGCAAGCCGCCGGTGGCGAAGACGCGCGAGGGGCCGTTGACGCCGAGCACGTAGTGGAGACCGGAGAAGAGATGGACGAAGAGGTCGCCAGCGACGCCGGTGCCGTAGTCCTGATAATTGCGCCAGCGGAAGATGCGCTTGGCATCGAATTCGCGCTTGGGGGCGGTGCCGAGGAAGCGGTCCCAGTCGACGGTCTGCGGGCTGGCGTCGAGCGGGAGGGAATACTGCCAAGCGCCCAGCGCGGAGTTGCGATCCCACCAGGCTTCCACCATGTTGAGAGGGCCGATGGCGCCGGCGGCGATGAGCTCCTTCGCCTTCTGATAGACGACGGAGCTGACGCGTTGACTGCCGACCTGCAAGATGCGGCCAGATTTCTTCTGGGCGTCGACGAGGCGTTGGCCGTCGGCCACCTTCTGCACCATGGGCTTTTCGACGTAGACATCCTTGCCCGCACCAAGCGCGTCGATGGCGATCTGCGCGTGCCAGTGGTCCGGCGTGGCAATGATGACGGCGTCGACGTCGGGGCGCGCGAGGAGCTCGCGGTAGTCGCGCGTGGTGGCGACGCCTTTGCCGAAGACCTCCTGGACGCGCGTGAGGCGGCCGGTGTAGACGTCGGCGGCGGCGACGAGTTGCGCGCCGGCGGCGATGGCCGAATGCGCGTCGCCGGTGCCCATGCCGCCGGCGCCGATGAGCGCGAAGCGGAGCTTGTCGTTCGCTGAACTGGGGGCAGAACGCGGCTGGGCCTGGAGGGCGGCCGTCGTGCTGGCGGTCGCCTGGAGAAAATGACGCCGGGTCGATGGCATGGGACCGGGGTCCTCCCTGGGATTACTTTTTCTTCTTGGACTTCGAGGCGGGCTTGTCGGAGCTATCGGAGGTGGACGCTTTGGTCTCGGCCGGCTTGCTGTCGGCGGAGGAGGACTCGGAGGACTTGGGGCCCTCCTTACCACCGCCGGAGCGAGCGTAGTCGGTGATGTACCAGCCAGTCCCCTTGAACTGGAGACCGGGCGCGGAGAGCAGACGCTCCACCTTGCCGCCGCACTTGGGGTGCTTCTTCAGCGGCTCATCCGAGAACTTCTGAATGACTTCGAACTGCTCGCCGCACTTGCGGCATTCGTATTCGTACAAAGGCATGGGTCGGGTAGAAACAGTTTAGCCGTTCAGGACTTCGAGCGCCTTCTTCAAGAGCGCGTCGCCTTCGGGCTTTTTCGGAGTTGGAGTTTCGGGCGCGGCCTCGTCTTCGGAATCGGGCGCCGCATCGGCGGCTTCGGCCAGCGGGAAGGACGGAACCACGGCGTTGTCCTGGATGGCCTTGCCCTTCGGCGAATAATACTTGGCCACGGCGAGAATGACGGCGCCGCCGTCTTCCATGCTCACGGCACGGCGGAGCGCGGCGTCGCCGTAGGTCCGCTCACCGACGACTTTGGCGCGATTGTTATCGAGAATGGCGGCCGCGGCGAGTTCGCAACCAGAGGCGGTGCCGCGGTTGGTGATGACGACGAGCGGCCCCTTCCAGATGGCCTTGTCGGCGGCGGCGGAGAATTCCTTCTTCTCCTGGCGCTGGCCCTGAAGATACGTGATGAGGCCCTTTTCGAGGAAGAGATTGGCGAGCGCGACGCCCTCCTCGGCGGGGCCGGAGGCGGCGTTGCGCAGGTCGAGCACGAGCTTCTTGGCGCCTTGCGACGACAGGCTCTTCACGGCTTCGGCCACTTCCTTGCTCTTGCCTTCTTCGAGGCTGCCGAGCGCGATGTGTCCGACGCCATCGGCGAGGAGCTTCGCGGTGACGGCCGGGTACTTGAGGGCCGTGCGGGTAAGCGTGATCTTCTGCGGCTCTGGCTTGCGCACGCGGATGACGCTGAGGTCGACGTTCGAGCCGCTGTCGCCCTGAAGGAGAATTTCAGCGAAGGCGAGAGGCATGTCGCGCGTGGAGACGCCGGCGATGGTCTCGATCATGTCGCCGGTGCCCATGCCGGCCTTGTCGGCGGGCGAGCCGGGCACGGCGTCGACGACGCTGATGTAGCCGAAGCGCTTCGAGAGGATCAGGCCGACGTCGGGGCGCTTCTGGCCCATGTGCTTCTGATACTGCTCGTATTGATCCTTGTTGAGGTAGCTGGCGTAGGGGTCGATGGACTCGAGCAAGCCGTTGATGGCGCCCTGGGTGACCATCTTCATGTCGGGCTCTTCGACGTATTCACTCTTGATGCGGGAGAGAACTTCTGTGAAGACGCCGATGTGGCGGTAGGTGTCCTGGGGCGTGGCGCCGGTGCGGCCGACGACCTGGCCGACGAGCAGGACGGCGACGAGCATGAGCGTCGCGGTGACGATGACCAGCTTGAGCCGGAAACTCATTGGGAGCGAACTCCTCCTTCTTACAGTATACGCGCCTGATCCAGAAAAGAGAGCGAGCGCCGCGATAGACTGGGCGCTTCATGCAAGCAGCAACGATGACACGGCGAGGCGCGCTGGGCGGCGTTTCAGCCGCCTGGGCGGCGGCGGGCGGGACCGGCTGGTTCCGCGTGCAGCCAACCGGGGGCCGCCAGTGGCTGGTGGACCCGCAAGGAGCGCCGTTCTTCAGCCTGGGGCTGAACCACATCGACGCTTCGCCGCTGCGGTACCAGGAGAGCGGCGACGTGTGGCCGCGCAAATACGGCAACAGCATGGAGCATTGGCTGAAAGAGGCAGTGCGCCGGGACCTGACGGCGTGGGGGTTCAACAGCGTGGGCTGGACACAGGAGGTGGTGGTGATCCGGCCGACGATCCACCGTCACTCGCCCAGTTTCACTTATGAAGAGTATCAGTGGCTCGGGCTGCCTTACGGCCACTTGCTGCCGTTCGCGGACACGCATCAGTGGGATGCGGAGGTGAAGCTGCCGGACTTCTTCAGCGCCGATTTCGAGGATTGGTGCGACTACGTGGCGCGCAGCCAGTGCGCGCGGCTGGCCAACGATCCAAAGCTGATTGGCTATTTCTACACCGATTGTCCCGTGTGGGTGCACACGCGGCCGTGGACGAAATGGAAGGGCCCGCTGTTCGATCCGGAGAAGCTGAAATCGGCGAGCGGACGGCAGGAGTTGAAGCGCCTGGCCACGCGCTATTACCAGGTGACGCACGACGCGGTGCGGCGCTATGACAAGGTCCATCTGATCTTTGGCGATCGCTACGAGGCGAATGCTCCGCTGCCGGACGAGGTGCTGGAGGCGGCGGCGCCGTGTGTGGACGTCTTGAGCTTCCAGCATTTCGGACCGGTGGAGAAGATCCGCGCGGACCTGACGCGATTCAGGCAGGCGACGGGCAAGCCGGTGCTGTTGGCCGATAGCGCGGGGACGGTGACGCTGGCCGATGGCGTCAAGCGCAATGATCCGGCCAAATACGCGGCCACGCTCGAAGCCTTGCGCGAAGTGCCGGATTGCGTTGGCTTCCACCTTTGCGGAGCCTACTTGCGCAACCGGGCCCGGAATCGCGGCCTGCGAGGCCCAGAGGAGAAACCGGACACGGTGGCGATTGACGGGATCACCGCGGCGAATCGCGCCATGGCGGAGTGGGTGAGAAAAACAGGCGGACGGCCTTAGGGGAGCAGGCCGCCCGCGATCTCACTAGTAGGAAGCGAAGTTCACCTTGGTGCTGGCCACTGCGGAGCGGCCATCGGCGTCGGTGACGGTGAGCTCGAACGTGTACTCGCCGAAGGCGGCGTACTGGAAGAAGATGACGGTCGGCCGAGCGGTGTCGGCGCCGCGGATCTCCTGGACGCCCGGCAGACCGACGACGCGCCACGAGAAGCGGATCGCCTTGCCGTCCGGATGGTAGCTCTTCGAGCCGTCGAGCTGGACGATGCGGTTGAGCGTCACCTGGTTCGGGCCGGCGTCGGCGATGGGCGGACGGCCGCCGGGCGGGTTGCCGCCACCACCTCCGCCGCCACTGCCGGGATCGACGGTGACGACGACTTGCTGCGAAACGGTGTTGTTGCGCCGGCCGACGGCGGTGAGCGTGTAAGTGGTGGTCGATGTGGGCTTCACTTCGACGCTGCCGTTGGGCGGCACGGTGCCGAGGCCGGAGATGGTGACCGAAGTCGCATCGGTGGTGGACCAGCGCAAGGTGGAGGCTTCGCCCGCCTTGATGGTGCTGGGCGAGGCGGAGAAGGCCGTGATGCGCGGCGGTCCATAGACGCTGATGTCGACCGTGGCGCGGCTTTCGCCGGAGGCGTTCTTGGCGACGAGCGTGTAGGTGGTGTTTTGCGTAGGCGAGACGGCGTTGGTGCCGGACGCCTCGACGACGCCTACATTACTGATGCGGACTTCGTCCGCGTTGTCGACGCTCCAGACGAGCGTGGACGTTTCGCCGTTGAAGATCTCCGGCGGTGCGGCGAGGAAGCGCATGATGCGCGGCAGCGGCAGCGGCTGCACCTGCACGGTGACGTTGGCCGTGGTGGAGCCTTCGCGATTGCGCACGTTGAGCGTATACGTGGTGGTCGACGTGGGCGAGACCTGCTGGCTGCCGGTCAAGCCGACGCGGCCGATGCCGGCGATTTCGACGGTCTCGGCGTTCTCCGTGGCCCAGGAGAGCGTGGAGCTCTGGCCAGCGGTGATCGTCATCGGCGAGGCCGAGAAGTTCAGCACGCGGGCGAGTTGGCGCTCGACGGTGACAGTGACGGTGGAGTTGAGTTCGCCCTTGCGATTGCGCGCGGTGAGGCGATAGGTGGTGGTCTCATTCGGCGAGACGGAGACGGTGCCGGCTTTGGCGTCGACGCGGCCGATGCCGGCGATCTCGACGGTGTCGGCGTTTTCCACCTGCCAAGCGAGCGACGAGCTTTGGCCCGCGCGAATGATGGCCGGGTTGGCGACGAACTGGACGATGCGTGCTTCTGGATCGGCGCGCGTGGTGACGACGGTGCGGGCGACGGCGATGGCGCCGGCTTCGTCGGTCACCTGGAGGCGGAAGGCGTACTGCTGATTCTCGCCGGCCTGGAAGGTGGCCTTGGCGGAGTTGACGCCCTGGATGGCGACGGAGTTGCCCGCCACCTGACGCCATTCATAGGAGAGCTTCAAGCCGTCGGGCGAGTAGGAGCCGGTGCCGTCGAGCGTGACGGTGCCCGCGGCGATGCCGATTTGATCGGGGCCGGCGTCGGCCACCGGGGGCACGTAGCCGGTGCGGATCTTGCGGCTCAGGACCTCGTAGCGGACGCGCGGGACGTCCATGGGCACGGGGCCGTCGGCGGCGAGGTACTCGCGGGGCTGCATGAAGTTGCCGAACAGGATGCCGCCCACGACACGGCCGTTGTTCTGGCTGCCGAGCAACGTTTCATTCATGCCGCCTTCGAGCGTGAGGGCGAACAGGCTGTTGACCGGGAAGACGAAGCGGAGCGTGCCGCCGGGACGGCTGGCGACGCCGCGGCCATGGAGGTAACCGATGTTGCCTTCGACGAAGTTGTTCTTCCAGAGCTGATGCGAACCGCTGACGCCCACCTGGTCGACGGCCTTGAGGAACGTTTCGAGCGTGAAGCTGGGCGAGATCTTGCGGCGGTCGACGACGGCTTCGTCGAGGAAGGCCTTGGTGCCGAAGAGGCCGAACTTGCCGCGGCGGGTGAGCCAATCGACGGCGAGCGCGGCCTGGCCGAGCGTGCCGTTGTTGTTGTACTGGCGCATGTTCACGGTCTTGAAGGACGAGAACAGGCCGGCCTGGATATTGCGGCGAACGCGCGCGACGAGGCCGAGGTCGAACTGGCCTTCCTGACGGTCGCGGAAGTACATGTATTCGCCCTGCGCCTGGACGGCGAAGTTCTCCTTGAAGGTGGAGAAGTAGCGGGCGCGGCCGGTGAAGGTGAGCTTGCCGAGGTCGTCGGCGCCGACATTGGCGCCGAGGATCTGGATCTTGCTGCTGGGACCACCGGTGAGGGCGCTCAGGCCGGAATCGCGGCTGGCACGCTCAGTGCGGCCGTTCTTGCCGTCTTTGCCGGTGCCGCCGGCGCCACCTTGTCCACCTGCGCCTGGTCCGCCGGGTCCACCGCCGACACCGCTGGGGCCACCGGGGCCGCCGGGTCCGCTTGGTCCACCTGCACCCGCTGCACCGCCCGGGCCGGTGAGGCCCGCGGTCTGATTCGTCGACGTGAGACCACCTGGGCCGGCGGGACCACCGGGGCCCATCGGTCCGCCCGGTCCGACGCTGCCCGCCCCGGCGGCGAGGCCGCCTTTGGCGAGCTTGTCGAGATCGGCGCCGAGTTTGCTCTGGTCGGACTTGACGCCTTCGAGCTGCTTCTTGAGGTCGGCGTTTTCGTTGCGGAGATTGCGCAGGGCGGCGAGGATGTCGTCGAGCTTGTCGAGCTTCTTCAGAATGTCGGAGCAGCATTGCTCGTTCATCGCCTGAAGCTTGTTCAGCTGATCGCCAATGGCCTTGATGGCATCACCGACGCCACCGGCGGAAATGAGTTTGCCGTCCTTGTCTGTGACGGTGACGGCGACGCGGCGGTTCATGAAGCGGGCGGCGGGAGTGAGGTCGGCCACCTTCGGATCACGCTTGCCCTTGGAGGTGGTCTCGATCTGCGCGGGGCGCGCGCCGTACTTCACGAGGAAGTCGCGAACGGCGTCGGCGCGGCGGAGGCCGAGGTGCATGTTGTAGGCGTCGTTGCCGATCTGGTCGCCGTGGCCTTCGAGCTTTACTTTGTTGGCGGGGTTTTGATTGAGGAGCTCGGCGAGGCGAAGGAGACTGGGGAAGCCGTCGGTGAGAACGGCGTGGTCGAACTCGAAGTTGATTTCTTCCCAGTCGTCCTTGGAGACGAGGGGATAGGCCACCGGCGTGTTGTTTCCGACAGAGCTGATGCCGGCGCGAGCGGCGGGAGCTTGCGGGAAAACGGGGCGTGGAAGGAGGGACAAGGCGAGCACGGCGGCCCATAGGGGCCGTTGTCCTCCGTGCCGAAAGTTCGAAACAATTCCCATTGAACCTGTTTGGAGGTGGGTTGAAACAATTTTTACAACTTATGTTTCGGATCTCGGGGTTAGGGCCAGTATAGCGCAACCACGGCGAAAGACCAGAGGCAAAACAAAGGTGGTAGTGTAAATCTTGGACCCGCCGGACAGACGGCCGCCGGCCCGCAAGGGCGGGAGGAAAGTCCGGTCTCCATAGGGCAGCGTGCCGGTTAACGGCCGGGAACGGGCGCTCGTATGAGTGAACGTGACGGATAGTGCCACAGAAAACACACCGCCAGCGGCTCCGGCAACGGAGTGCGGGTAAGGGTGAAAAGGTGCGGTAAGAGCGCACCGCGGCGTCAGTAATGGCGCTGGCAGGGAAAACCCCACGCGGAGCAAGACCAAATAGGGGAGCAGGGACGGCCCGTCCCGTTACGACTTCCGGGTAGGTTGCCAGAGCCCGTCAGTAATGGCGGGCCTAGATGAATGGCCGTCACGGCGGGCGCTACAGTCCGCTGGACAGAAACCGGCTTATCGTCCGGCGGGTATAAATATCTCGACGCTTCAGGCTTGGGCTTGTTCCGACCACTCGCCGAAGACTTCGCGGAAGACTTGGCAGATTTCTCCGACCGTCGCGTAGGCGCGGACCGCGTCGAGGATGGCGAGTAGGGTGTTCTCGTCGCCCAGGGCGACGGCTTTCAGATCCTGCAGACACTGGGCGACTTTTGTGTTGTCGCGTTGCGCTTTGAGCGCGCGCAGGCGTTCGAGTTGCTCGTGCTCGACGGCGCGGTCGATTTGCAGGAGCTCGATGGGCTGCGGGGTCTCCTCCACGAACTTGTTGACGCCGACGATGACCGACTCACCCGTTTCCACCGTGCGCTGGAAGTGGTAGCTGGCTTCGGCGATCTCCGCCTGCGGGAACCCGAGCTCGAGGGCCGGAATCATGCCGCCCAGAATGTCGATGCGCTGGATGTAATCGAGCGCCTGGCGCTCGAGGCGATCGGTGAGCGCTTCCACATAATGGCTGCCGCCCAGCGGGTCGGGCTCGTCGACGATGCCGGTTTCGTGCGCGATGACCTGCTGCGTGCGGAGCGCGAGCGTAGCGGCGTGTTCGGAGGGCAAGGCGTAGGCTTCGTCGAGCGAATTGGTGTGCAGCGACTGCGTGCCGCCGAGCACGGCCGCCATGGCTTGAATCGCGGTGCGCACGAGATTGTTGCGCGGCTGCTGCCAGGTAAGCGAACAGCCGGCGGTCTGGGCGTGGGTACGGAGCTTGAGGCTGCGTTCGTCGGTGGCGCCGAAACGGTCGCGCATGATTTTGGCCCAGAGGCGGCGGGCGGCGCGGTACTTGGCGATCTCCTCGAAAAAGTCGTTGTGGGCGTTGAAGAAGAAGCTGAGGCGGGGCGCGAAGGAGTCGACCGCGAGCCCGCGTTTCAGCGTCCACTCGACGTACTCGATGCCGTCGCGGAGCGTGAAGGCGAGTTCCTGCGCGGCGGTGGAGCCGGCTTCGCGGATGTGATAGCCGCTGATGGAAACAGGATTGAAGCGCGGCACGTGCCGAGCAGCGTGCTCGATGACGTCGACAGCGAGGCGCATGGACGGCCGCGGCGGATAGAGGTACTCCTTTTGAGCGATGTACTCCTTGAGGATGTCGTTTTGGAGCGTGCCGGAGATGGCCCTCCAGGAGGCGCCTTGCTTCTCGGCGACGACCAGGTACATCGCATAGAGGATGGGTGCTGGCGAGTTGATGGTCATCGACACCGTCACTTCGCCGAGGGGGATCTCGGCGAAGAGCGCTTCCATGTCGGCGAGCGAGGAGATGGCCACGCCGCACTTGCCCACTTCGCCGAGCGAGAGGGGATCGTCGGAATCACGGCCCATGAGCGTGGGCAGGTCGAAGGCGACGGAGAGGCCGTTTTGCCCTTGGGACAGCAGATAGCGATAGCGCTCGTTGGTCTGCGCGGGGGTACCGAACCCCGCAAACTGGCGCATGGTCCACACGCGTCCGCGGTACATGGTTTCGTGGATGCCGCGGGTATAGGGAAATTCGCCAGGCCGGCCGATTGGCATTAGTAGGGATGATATCGCGGACGCAAGGCCGCGCCCGCTATCATGATTAGTAGCGGATGCTGCGGAATCTTGCGTTCATGGCCGCGTGGTTGGGAGCGGCGGCCTCAGTCTCAGGAGTGAATACCGGCGAATGGGAGTCAATGGGCCCGTTCGGCGGGAGCGTGCACGTGATTGCGCTGGACCCGGCGAAGCCGAGGACCTTGGTGGCGGGCACGCGCAATGGGATGCTCTTCAAGTCGACCGATGCGGCGGTGAACTGGACGCCATTGCCCTTGCCGCGGTTTTCCGGCACGACGCTGCACACGACGGTGATCGACCCGAACGATGGCCGGCGCATTTGGGCGGGGCTGAAGGATCCGCAAGGCAAGCACGGTGGTCTGTGGCGCAGCGACGACGGCGGTGCGACCTGGAGGTCGATTGCAGAGCTGGCCGGGCGCTCGGTGCTGTCGATGGTCGTGCGGCCGGTGGAGCCGCGCTGGTATGCGGTGGGCACGGATCGCGGCGTTTACTGGAGCGCGACGGAAGCGGGACCGTGGACATTGATCACGCCGCCGGAGCACCCGGAGATGAACGGCATCGTTTCCCTGGCGACCGACGCGCGGGAGCCGGAGACCTTGTACGCAGGCACGACGCACCTGCCCTGGAAGACGACGGATCTGGGCAAGAGTTGGGACTCGATTCACAACGGCATGATCGACGACTCCGACGTGTTTTCGATCCTGACCGACGGGCGCACGGCGGGGCGGGTGTTCGCGAGCGCTTGCAGCGGGATCTACGCGAGCCAGAATGGCGGCGCGCTATGGAAGAAGGCGGAAGGCATTCCGGCCGACAACCGGCGGACGTACATCATTACGCAGGATCGCGAGTACCCGAACCTGGTGTACGCGGGGACGACGCAGGGCTTATGGAAATCGGCCGATGCCGGGGCCACTTGGAAGAAGCTGCACCCGATGCCGGTGAACTGGCTGGCGGTGGACCCCACCGATGGCCGGGTGATGTATCTGGCCACCGATGGCGGCGGAGTTTTGAAAACAATGGACGCCGGACGGAGCTTCGTGCAACGGAATCAGGGCCTGGTGAATCGGACGGTGACCAGCCTGGCGCCATCGCCGAAAGGCTTGTGGGCGTCGACGATGTACGAAGGCGAGTACGGCGGGGTCTTCTTCAGCAAGGATCGCGGGAGGGATTGGAGCCTGGTGGCGAGCCGCGCGCAGTTGAAAGGCGAAAACGTGCGGCGCATGTCGGCGACGGCGGAGCGGCTGGTGGCGGCGACGTTCGAGGGCCGGCTGGTGTCGCGCGATGGCGGCAAGACTTGGTTGAAGCTGGCTCCATCGCGGACGAGCGCCGTCGCGGAACCTTCCCTACCGAAGATCGCCGGAGCGACGGTGTTTGACGCGGCGGGCGATCCGAAGAATGTGAAGATTCGGCTGGCGGCGACATCTGATGGAATACGGCGGAGTACGGATGGGGGGAAGAGTTGGACCGCCATCCGGCAGGGGCTGCCGACTGGGCATATTCGCGCAATCGCGTGGCATCCGCAGCGGCCCTCGGAATGCTATGCGACACAGTACGCCAATCTGTATCGGTCCAAGGATGGGGGCCTGACCTGGGATCAGGTAGGCGAGGTGAGCGGGACGCCGCTGCCCTTGACGGCGCTGGTGATCAGCCCTTGGGCGGCGGACACGGTGTTCGCGTTGAGCGAGGACCGAGGAGTTTGGCGGCGAAGGATTTAGCAAGGTTCATGCGAAGTTGCTGAACCACCTAGTACAAAAGTTTGTCATACTGAAGGAGTTAACTCGAGGCTGAACCTCATGAGAAAACAATACACTCACTACCTCCCCGCGCTCATGGCCGTTTGTCTGTCGCCGGCATTCGGGCAACAGAAAGACAATATCGGGTCTGTCGGCAAGTACGAATTGAACTTGTTCGGCGGTGGCACGTTCTTCAAGCAGCAAAAAGACGCGCCGCAGTTGAAGATGGATTCGGGCTCCACTTGGGGCTTCCGGATCACCCAGAACTACTGGAAGTACGTCAGCATTGAAGAAGCCTTCCGGCTCCACGGCAACAATGACATTCGGCTGAATGGCATTCCGGGCGCGGGCAACGCCGCGGCGCCGCGTTTGACGTTCGGCAGCCACACGCGCGGCTTTTCGCTGGGCCCCGTGTTCCACTTCACGCCGCGCGAAAGCCGTTTCCGGCCGTTCGTGAAGGCGGGTCTGGGCTTCAACTGGTTCGGGCCCACCGACGAAGCGGTTCGGCAGGCGACGAATCCGGCTCTGCTGGGACGCCCGGTGGCGTTCAAGAGCGAGCTGTCGCCGCTGTTCGAGTACGGCGGTGGTGTGAAGTACAAGTTCAACCGGCGCGTGGGCATGCGCCTCGACGCGGGCGGCATGGTGATGGAGACGCCGACGTTCGGCATTCCGTCGTCCGGCCCGGCGAACACCGTGGCCTTCGGCAAGACGGGCGCGCTGAACGCGGCCCAGTTGACGGGCGGCGTTTCGGTTTACATGGGCGCGTTGGCGCCGGAAGACTACGGCTCGTTCACGGTGGGCCAGATCGAACCCGGCTCGATGACGGTGTGGCCGGGCGACCAGTTGAGCTTCAAGGTGCCGGGGTCGAGCACGATTGAAGGCGTGACGCCGAAGTGGACCTGGAGCTTCGCGGGACAGGGCCAGGGCACCGCGCGCGGCGACCTGGACACGTTCGGCATGAAGGCTCCGGAGAAGGCCGGCACCTATGAGGTGAAGGCGATCGTGGAGCCGGACCAGGCTGGCGTGAAGCGCCGCAATATCCGCAACTGGCTGAAGAAGAATCCGCTGACGTCGACCGCGCGCACCGCGACGGTGACGGTGAAGGAATGGCCGGCGCCGGCGCTTTCGGGCGTGAGCGCGAATCCGGCCAGCATCACGGCTCCGGTGCCGCCGGTGGGCACCACCGCCCCGGTGTCGGTGGCGAATGCCGGCACGTCGACCGTGGGTGGCACGGTGGGCGCTTTCGAGCGTCCGCGCGAACTGGTGTACACCTTCTTCACGACCCAAGGCCGTTTGACGCCGGGCGAGACCGCCGGCGGCCAGGCCGCGCAGCCGAATCCGCAGACCGTGGTGGTGACGTTGAAAGACGTGAAGCCGGGCGATTCGCCGCGCGTGACCGCGATCTTTACGCCGGATGGCATCACGGTGCGTCCGGGTTCGTCGGTGACGGTGCCGATCAAGGTGTCGGTGAAGGACACGCATGGTCCGGAGTCGTCGGAATCGACCAATGTGACGATCTCCGTGCCGGCCGCGCCCGCGCCGCCGGCGCCGCCGCCCTCGAAGCAGCCCGTGCAGCTCGACGACATCATCTTCTCGTCGCTGCGTGATCGGGTGAACAATTGCGGCAAGCGCGTGCTGGACGAAGCCGCCCAGCGCATCCAGGCTGACCCGGATTACGACGTGGTGCTGATTGGCCACGTGGATGACCGCGAAGCCAAGGTGAAGCTGCCGCGCAACTCCAAGCCGATCGACCGGCGCCGCGTGCTCAACGCCGCCGCCTTCCTGACGGCCGGCACCGGCACCTGCAAGAACATCGAGCCGAGCCGCATCAAGGTGATGTATGCCGGCGAGAGCCAGACGAACGAATCGAAGGCGCTGCTGTGCGTGAGCTCCACGAACGAACGCGCCGCCGACCGGGCCCGCCAGAATGACACGCGCGCGAAGAACCGCCGCGTGGAAGTGTGGCTGGTGCCGCGGCCGGGCAAGGGTCCGATGCCCGCGGGTCTGAACCTCGAAGACCTGCCGGCCAGCGAACTGCCGAAGGGCTGCCCGCGGTAAGCGGCGGCTTCTTCGAAGATAAACAGAAAGCCCGGGCGTCCGCGCCCGGGCTTTTTGCATCTGTAGTCGAGAGAGAAGAGATGAGCGAAGAACGATTCAACGATCCCCACGTGCGGCTGAGCCGCATTTATACCAAGGGCGGCGATGGGGGCATGACGGCGCTGGTGGGCGGGCAGCGCGTGAGCAAGGATTCGGCGCGGATCGACTGCTATGGCACGGTGGACGAGTTGAACGCCTTCGTCGGCGTGGCCCGGCTGTCGGCGCCGCCGGCGCTGGCGGAGATCCTGCTGCGCGTGCAGCACGAGTTGTTCAACCTGGGCTCGATTCTGGCGACCCGGCCGGAGGACGTGCATCCCAAGCAGCCGCGAGTGACCGAGGACGAGATCAAGCAGCTCGAACAGGAGATCGATGAAGCCAACGCCGGGTTACCCGCGCTACGCTCTTTCGTGCTGCCGGGCGCGTCGCGGGCGAACGCCGAATTGCACGTGTGCCGGACCGTCTGCCGGCGCGCGGAGCGGCTGGCCGTGGCGCTGTCGCACGTGGAGGAAGTGCCGCCCGAGGCGATCCGGTATTTGAACCGGCTGAGCGACGCGCTGTTCGTCTGGAGCCGCCAGGTGTGCCAGCACGAAGGCGTGGCCGAGACGTTGTGGGAGCCGAATCAGGCGGCCGGAAAACGGACGGCGCCCAAGCAAAGCTGAAGGCGATTGAAGAAATCCTGGCCGACATCCTTCCGGTCGCGATAGATCTGTAGCAGGGAGCGGCGGCCGCCGCTGTTGATCATGACGCGGTCGAAGAAGAGGCTCTTGGTGATCTTCGTCTCGGTGATGGCGCGATACGGCATCGAGAGACATTCGAAGCCGCCACCCTGTTTCGAGACGAAGCAAAGATCCTCATCGCCCAGCACGAGCCAACCGGTGCGGCCAGTGGTGGCGGCCTCCACCACCATGCGGTGCGCGGAGCCGAACGTGGAATCCAAATAGGCTTGCGTGGCGCGGTCCGGCCGCGGCGGCGCGGCCGTTTCGCCAAACTTGATCCAAAGGAAGCGGCGCAGGCCGCGGAACAGCACTAACACAGCAGGCTATTTCTTCCGCCGGGGCATGACGCGGGCGCGCTTGGGCTTGGCCGGCAAGGCGGCGGCAAAGGCGTCGGCCACCAGCTCCTCCTGTTCTTCCTGGTGTCGCTTCAAGGCGCCGGTGGCGGGGCTGGCGGACGAGGCGCGGCCGACGTACCGAAGTTTGCGGCGCGACGCATCAAGCAGCGGCTGCAGGCAATCCTCGACAAAGCGCCACGAGCCCTGATTTTTCGGCTCTTCCTGCACCCAGACCACTTCGGCCGTCTGCGGGTACCGCGCCAGGATGTCCTGGACACCGGCCTGCGGAAACGGATAAAGCTGTTCGAGGCGCACGATGGCGACGTCGCTGATTCCCTTCTCTTCCCGGGCCTGGAGCAAATCATAATATACCTTGCCCGAACAGAAGAGCACACGCGAAACGGCGCCGCCCACCACGGACGAGTCACCCAGCACTTCGTGGAAGCCCCCGGTGGAAAGCTCGGCGATGGTGGAGGTGGCGCGCGCATGGCGCAGGATGCTCTTCGGCGTGAAGACGATGAGCGGCTTGCGGAGACCGCGGCGATCGGGCCCGCCGTACATCTGGCGGCGGAGCAGGTGGAAGTATTGCGCCGGCGTGGTGGCGTTGGCGACGATCATGTTGTTCTCGGCGCAGAGCTGAAGGAAGCGCTCGAGACGGGCCGAGGAGTGCTCCGGGCCCTGTCCCTCGTGGCCGTGCGGCAACAGCAGCACGAGGCCGGAGGGCTGGCCCCACTTGGCTTCACAGGCCGAGATGAACTGGTCGATCATGATCTGGGCGCCGTTGACGAAGTCGCCGAACTGGGCTTCCCAAAGGACGAGCGTCAGCGGGTCGGCGACGGAGTAGCCGAACTCGAAGCCCATGACGGCGTATTCGCTGAGCGAGGAATCGAGCACTTCAAAGCGCGCCTGCTTGGGGTCGAGATGCTTCATCGGCACCCAGGGCTTGCCGGTTTCGTAATCGACGAACTCGAGATGGCGCTGGGAGAAGGTGCCGCGCGAACAATCCTGGCCGGACAGGCGCACGGGCGTGTTTTCGAGCACCATGGTGCCGAAGGCGAGCGATTCCGCCAGGGCCCAATCCATGGGCGCGCCGTTTTTCACCTCGCGGCGCTTGGCGAGCAGCGCCTCGAGCTTGGGATGCGGCGTGAAGCCAGCGGGTAACTGGGTGAGCCCGTCGATGACCCGCGCGAGCACGGCCGGGTCGGCGGCCGTCTGCGGCGAAGGAATCTTGAATTCCTCTTCGTCGAGGATGGCCATCTCGACAGGCTCGAAGCGCGCGGCCTTTTCCTTGCCGCGGCGATAACCGTCCTCGAGCTTGGCCGTGACGCGCTGGCGGACCGTCTCGATCTCGTCGGCCGTCAGGGCCTTTTCGCGCAGGAGCCGGCCGGTGTACTGCGTAGCCACCGAGGCGTGGTCCTTGATCTTGCGGTACATCAGCGGCTGCGTGTAGCTGGGATCGTCGCCCTCGTTGTGGCCGTGGCGGCGATAGCAAACCATGTCGATGACGACGTCCTTCTTGTACTGCTGCCGGAAGTCGAAGGCGGCCTGGACGGCGCGCACGCAGGCGTCGGGATCGTCGCCGTTGACGTGGAAGACGGGAGCCTGCACCATGCGGGCGACGTCGGTGCAGTAGATCGTCGAACGGCCTTCGTTCGGGTTCGTGGTGAAGCCGATTTGGTTGTTGATGACCAGGTGGATGGTGCCGCCGGTGGTATAGCCCTCGAGCTGGGAGAGATTGAGCGTCTCCGCCACGACGCCCTGGCCAGCGAAGGCGGCGTCGCCATGGACGAGCACCGGGATGACGCGCTCGCGGGCGGTGTCGCCGAGGCGATCCTGCTTGGGCCGGACAATGCCCTCGACCACGGGGTCGACGGCTTCGAGGTGAGAGGGATTCGGCGCCACCGACACCAACACTTCGCGCCCAGCCTGCGTGCGGCGCAGACCGGTGGCGCCCAGGTGATACTTCACGTCGCCGGAGCCCTGGGTGGTTTCGGGATCGATGTTGCCTTCGAACTCGGAGAAGATCTGCGCGGCGTCCTTGCCGACGGTGTTCGCGAGGACCGTGAGGCGGCCGCGGTGGGCCATACCGATGACGACCTCGCTGACGCCAGCGGCGCCGGCTCGCTCGAGCAGCTCATCGAGGATGACGACGGCCGATTCGCCGCCTTCGAGCGAAAAGCGCTTGTGGCCGAGAAAACGGGTGTGGAGGAAGTTCTCGAACATCTCGGCTTCGAGCAGGCGTTCGAGCACGCGCTTGCGCTGGGCGGGTTCGAGCGGCGTGCGGGCCTTGGCGGGCTCGAGGCGGGCCTGGAGCCAGCGCTTCTGCTCCGGCGCGGAGATGCTCATGTACTCGACGGTGAGGCGGCCGCAATAGGTCTCGCGCAGGAGCGTGAGGATTTCGCGCAGCGAGGCGTGGTCGCCGAGATGGACGCCGAGAGGGCCGGTGATGAACTGGCGGTCGAGATCCCAGATGGTGAAGCCGTAGGTCTGGGGGTCGAGCTCGGGGTGATACGGGGGCTCGCTGCCGAGGGGGTCGAGATTGGCCAGCAGGTGGCCGCGGACGCGATAGGCGTTGATCAGCAGCGGGATGTTGGCCTGCTTGTGGAGATCGGCGTTGACGGCCGCGCCCTGGCCAAGGGCGCCGGGACCGGGCAGCGTTACCTTCTCGCTGGGCAGCAGAATGGGGTGATAGGGGATGCGGAGATCCTGGAAGATCTCCTCATAGAAGCCGTGCTCGCCCTGCAGCAGGGCTTGGAGAGTCGCTAGAAACTGGCCGCTTTCGGCGCCCTGGATGATGCGATGGTCGTAGGTGCAGGTAACCGTCATCACCTTGCTCAGGCCGAGCAGGGCCTTGGTTTCGGGCGCGACGCCCTGGTACTCGGCCGGATAGTCGATGGCGCCGGTGGCGATGATGGCGCCTTGACGCGACATGAGACGCGGCACGCTGCCGACGGTGCCGATCATGCCGGGATTCGTCAGGCTGATGCTGGTGCCTTGAAAATCGGCGGGAGTGAGCTTGGCGACGCGCGCGCGAGCCACGACGTCATCGAAAGCTTTCAGAAACTCGTGGAAGTTGAGCGCGCCGGCGTTCTTGAGGTTCGGCACGGTCAGGCTGCGCGAACCATCCTTGCCGGCCACGTCGACGGCGACGCCGAGGTTGACCTGGTTGCGAACGATGCGGAAAGGCTCGCCGGCGGATTCGGCGAAGGCGTTGTTCATTCCTGGATGCAGCTTGACGGCCTTGACGATGGCCCAGGCCACCAGGTGAGTGTAGGAGACCTTGCCACGTCCGGCCAGCGCGAGGTGCTGGTTGATCACGCCGCGGTTTTCGTCGATGACCTTCACCGGGATAACGCGCAGCGAGGTGGCGGTGGGGACCGCGAGGCTGGCGTTCATGTTCTCGGCGATCTTGGCGGCCACGCCGCGCAAGGGCACCAGTTGCTCGGCGGGGCCAAGGGGAATGGCGGCCGGTTCCGGAACGATCGCCGGCGAGGTGGCGGCCAAGGCGGCCGGAGGCGCGGCGGGCGGAGCGGGCGCCGCCGGAGGCGCTCCCGGCTGGCCGAACACACCGGCCCAGCTTTCATCGACGCCGCGCTTGTCGCTCAGGAATTCCTGGTAGAGTTCTTCCTCGAGCCAGCTATTGATCCCGAGTTCCTTGGTTGCTTGTGACATGGAAGGATGTGTGGAGGGTTTCGTTGACGCCTCTGCCCGGTGAGGTCAGGCCGCGCCAGTATCTTTCATTATCGGCGAACACACGATTGCCCGCCGACTCCTTTACAGATGCCGCGAGGCAGGCCCCCGTTTCAATGGTTGCGGGCTTTTCGGGCGCGAATCTGTTGGGCGATGGCTTCATAGAGCTGCTGCGGGTGAATGGGCTTGGCCAGGAAGCCGTCCATGCCCGCCTCGAGACAGAGTTTCTGGTCGCCGGCCAGGGAGTTGGCGGTCAAGGCCACAATCGGCGTGTCGTGCCCTTTCACGGAGGCGCGGGACCGAATGCGGGCCGTGGCGGTGAGGCCGTCCATCTCAGGCATTTGGATGTCCATCAAAATCAGGTCAAAGGCGGTGTTGGCGGCCTGTTCCAGCGCCTGAATCCCATTGGAGGCGAGCTGGACCTGGCAACCGGCCTTCTCGAGCAAGCGGCAGATCAGCTTCTGATTGGTCGCGTTGTCCTCGGCCACTAGAATCCGCAAGCCGGCGAGTTCGGCGCTGAAGTCCTCAACCGCGGTGGCCGCCCCACCGGGCGCGTCGGCCGGTACGGTGGGCAGCGTCAAAGTGAGGCGGAAAAGGCTCCCTCGCCCCACGGCGCTTTCCACGTCGAGTTCGCCGCCCAGGCTGGCCACCAGCCGTTGGCTGATGGCGAGACCGAGCCCCAGGCCGTCGGACTGGCGCGCCAGGGAGGTCTCGGCCGCTTTGGCGAAGGGTTCGAAGACGTGCCGGAGCCGGTCGGCCGGGATCCCCACGCCCGTGTCGCCGACCGAGAATTCCACCACCGTCTTCGGCAGCTCCGGCGTCTTGACGCGCACGTCGAGCCACACCGAGCCGGTATGGGTGAACTTGACCGCGTTGCTGAGCAGATTGGTCAGAATCTGGCGCAAGCGAAGAGGGTCGCCGGCCAGCAGCGGCACGGTCGGATCCAGGCCGATAATGCGGAAACGCAGGCCCTTCTCGCGGGCGAGCGGAGCAAAATGACGCTCGATGCCGGCCAGCAGCTCCCGCAGATCGAAGCGGGTCTCCCGGATCTCGATCTGGTTCGCCTCGATGCGGGAGAAATCGAGCAGCCCGTTCAGCAGGTCGAGCAAGGATTCCGTGGAACTGCGGGCGCCTTCGATGTATTCGCGTTGCTCGGTGTTCAGCGGCGTGTCGAGCGCCAGGCGCGTCAGGCCGAGGATGCCATTCATGGGCGTCCGGATCTGGTGGCTGACGGTGACGAGAAACTGCGACTTCGTCTCATTGGCGGCGTCGGCCTGCCGCCGGGCGGCTTCCAGGTCGGCGGCGTGCTCTTCGAGCCGGCGAGCATTCAAGAGTCCGGCGCGATAGCCGTTATGCAGGATGCGAGCCTCGTAGGCCAGGAAGCACAAATAGACACACATCACCGTATCGATCATGGGGGCATGCGCGCCCCAGCAGAACGCGATGACGATGAGCATGGGGACCGTGGAGACGGCGAGTTGGGCCACGAAAAAGCCGAAGTGCGCCAGCAGATGCGTCATCGAGGCCGCGCCATAGCCGACCAGAAAACGTAATCAGCATGAACCCGGTCCAGTTTCGAAGCCAAAACGGCTCGCCCCCAGCGCGCACAGCAACGACCAACTCAGCGTCCCAATCAGCACGAAAGCATAGTGCCGATGGCGCCAGAAACTGGGCCGCGCCGCATAGTATTTCGGCCAACCCCAGCGCACCCAGAAAAGCCGCAATAGATAGGATGTCAACGTGACCACCAGATGCAACGCGGACAGCCCGGGAAACGTCCAGACGATGTCCGTGGCCACGGCGTAAATGATGGTGAAAGGGAGCAGCGCGAGACCGGATTGCAGCGTCCGGCGCGCGAACTCCTCGTCCGCGCGCTCCTCCACGACCCGCAAGGTCTCGTCGCTGACCGTATTCATTGCGCCTGATTGTTTCTATCGGCGGGCGGGCGGGCCGCCTGCACCCCCGATTGCGGGCCGGGGGCGGAAACCTTTATCCTTCGAATGGTGGAAAAAATAGCACTGGTGACGGGCGCCAGCAAGGGCGTCGGCAAGGGAATCGCCCTGCATCTGGCCGCCCAAGGCTGGCGGGTCTGGGTGAACTACAACTCCGATGAATCGGGCGCCCGGGCGACCGTGGCCGAGATCGAAGCCGCGGGCGGACAAGCCCACACGGTGCAGGCCAATGTCGGACAGTCGGCGGAAGTGGACGCCATGTTCGCCCAAATCGGCGACCGGCTGGACCTGCTGGTGAACAACGCCGGCGTGCAGACCTGGAAGCCGCTCCTCGACCTGACCGAGGCCGAATGGGACCGCGTGATCGACACGAATCTGAAGGGCTGCTTCTTGTGCACGCAGCGCGCGGCCCGCCGGATGCAGCCAGGCGGTTCGATCGTGAATATCGGCTCCGGTTGCAACAAGATGGCGTTTCCGCGGCTGGTGAGCCTCGAAGGGCGGCATCGAGCAGTTTACGAAAGTGGCCGCCGTGGAACTGGGCTCGCTCGGCATCCGGGTGAATTGCGTGGCGCCGGGCGCGGTGGAAATCGAGCGCACGAAGCTGGAAGCCGGTGATTATGCGGGCACTTGGGGCAAGGTGACGCCGCTCGGCCGTGTCGGCCTGCCGCTGGACATCGCCCGCGCGGTGGCGTTTCTGGCCAGCGAAGAATCGAGCTTCATCACCGCCCAGACCATCTACGTCGACGGCGGGCTGTTCGCCAAGCCGCACTGGCCGTACGAAACATGATCGAATTGGCAGCCGGCGAGGCGGGCGAACGGCTGGATCAGTGGCTGGCCGGGCAGTTGCCGGCGTACTCGCGGTCGCGGCTGCAGGAGTGGATCAAACAGGGCGCGTGGCGGTGGACGGCGCGACTGTCCGCAAGGCGTCGTTGGTGTTACGCGGCGGCGAGCGGGTGACGGTGGAGCCGGCGGACTTGCCGCGCTGCGCGGCGCCGAGCCCGAGCAGATTCCGCTACGAGATCCTGTATGAAGACGACTGGCTGGTGGCCGTGAACAAGCCGCCCGGGCATGACA